>JAANSN010003996.1:0-16473 GCA_036850665.1 Dicranocentrus wangi | reverse complement strand
AAGCATTCTACATTCTAAAGTGAAGTAAAATTATTGACCGCACATGGTTATATGTAGGCAATGCACAAAAAATTATCCGTTTCTGGCGATAAATCATTTTACTTTATTGATGTCATAAACCATATATTATATATACTTACAAAGAGTGTTAATGCATGAAAAAGATAATCCTGCTTACCTCCATGCTTTCGCAATCCTCTATATTTCCTTGATGTACAATTGCGTTTAAAAATACCTTGTTCGTAGTTATCCCTAGTTTTATGGCAACCATTTCTACCAACATACTTTGTTCGCGACAGGATCCTTATCGACATATTTCCTGTAAGAAGATGAACACGAATAGGGGAATATTTAGGGGGAAAGAATTTAGAGTAAGAGTCCGTGAAGTGTAATCTAATTATTAAACGATTGTCACATTTAATTAGTTTTCTAGCATCAAGGCTTGTATAGTAAAGTCCACAACCTTGTCACAAAAATCTAGAAAAGTTGCCCTATGAATATTATAAAACTGATTCGCCAAACGCATATAAAATATACTAGAACTTAATGCAAATTTTGAGAACATTGCTGTCCTCGGCAATAAAGCAATTCCCTTCTGTTTGAAAGTGTCCGTTATGTCAATCAATTCCCCACACATATTTCCCTGAATATACATCAGCACCATAGGGCTGAAAATGCATGCAACTACAATAACCCATGCCACCACCCCGAGTTCAGTTAGAAAATCGCTCATTTTTATTGCAAATGCGAGCAGACACGCCGAGACTGCAAGACAGGTAATATGATGAAAAGCTACCTTGACGCATGCAAACCCTTCATTGAGGAGAATATTAAAAATTTGATGAGTTCGGTACAATTGGACAATCTCGGAATCTTCCATGATATTATACAGCTTTGTATTAAAGCTACACCTCCCCCCTTTCCTAACAACCCAGTTGACATACTCCGGCGTAAATGCGGACACTATGGTGGTCGTCGTTACGTAGTAGAAGATGAGTGTGACAGTAGGCAGGTAGACCACGTTCCCACAAATCAACGTTGTGACTACAGCAAGGATAATCACTGGAAGGGCTTCCAATCGGGTGAGCTCCAGCTCGATGTCGAACCACTCCTTGAACAAGACATGCATGGGTTCAATTGGGTGCAAGAGAGTTGCTGTAATTCCAAGGGGGACCACGACCGTGGTGATTGCGACGCAGGTGGACAGCAGTTCGGCATACCGTATCGGTTTGCGATGAATTCTGGCCACGTCAATGTTCCTGGGTTTAAGGGTTTCCGTCATTTGCTCGTTGTGCAGAATCAACTGGTTGATGAGGTACATGAAAGTGTCCGCTTTTTTTATGTGAGTTAAGTTTAGCAAGTTCATACCGAAAACGAGTACGATTTCCCCATATGTGATCACTGTGGTCGCAAAGGAACCCTTGTCTTCTTGTTCTGATTTCAAATATAGTTGAAGGAGTAATGCCACTACGAGAAGGTAACCGACATTGAGCGCCACCAGACTGTAAAATTGTAGAAAAGTTAGCAGCGCTCAGATTATTATTCAGTTACAATAAATTCATTATAATCCAATGTTTTTAAAAATATATTTGTCAGCCTGTCTTACAGATTCCAGCGAAACGCTGGATGGGATGGCACCACCCGACGTATTTTCGGGTCCCACTTGTAACAGGCACATCCCGTGGTGGGAATGATTAAGTTAACTCGTGTCCCAAAATGTTCCACAGTCTTTCTCGATAACATTGTCCTTTTCCTGCTGTTATTTGGTTTGTCCGTCCGGAGATGTAAAACGCCATGCAAGGCATGCCACTACTCTCATGGTGCACAGTCGCTGGAAGGTGAAAAGGTCGTAAAAATAACTTAAAAAATTAGTGATAGACAAAATGAGGATATACACGATTTTAGAGGTTTGTTGAATTTGTCAAATTGAGTTTGATTAAATGTAAGTTTATCGATTTGATGCCTACCAACCCCACGATTATGAGGTTTGGACTTTCACAACTGCGGAAATAAAGGCAAATTTTCTACTTTTAAAAAATTACTGATGACGATATTAATGATTTTGTTTTGCAGAACGAAACTTACTTTCAATAACAACTTATAAACTGCGACTATATTTTGAAGTTATAGATAAAACGATGTTTTATTTGAACTATTTTGAACTATGATTTGCATCTTTATGTCATCAAATAATCCTTCGGAATTGTGAATTTGATTGTTAGTGCAAATTATATATTTCATATATATTTGACATTTGGCAAATGGCAAGAGACAAACGTGTAGTTTTACATTTAACTTTGGCACATTATTGCTAACAACAAGAAGTCGCCTGAAGCTCTGGGAAGGAAGCTAAAATTAAGAAAATTATGGTGTCGTATATTATCCAATTAGGTACATAATTGCATAATTAGGTTTTTGCAGTTTTATTATGAACTAAATTATTGAACCGATGCATTTAAAGACTCCTCGTAAAGGATGATACTTTATAATCAAGGTGTTTATACCTGCTGGCTTGCATTATGAAAAAGATATATGAAGGTTAAGTGAAATGTGCAGGATTTGGGACTTTGGGAGTTTACAACTAAATATTGCCTTTGTGTCGGAATGTTGTATTTATATTGGTTAACATAATGAAAAGTATGCAAAGGATACATAAAAGTAACTGGCATTGTTGGCGATTGGATATCCCCATTTGTATTAGGTATCCGTATTTCGTAAATAGGTATATTATCTTAAATTAGAAGTATTGAAACTTAGGACTTTCCCTGCAGTTCAATTATGACCTACTTGAATCTGACACACTTAAATTTTGCGAAGAAAGGTTACCCAGCCAGAGCCAGTAATGTTAACATTTTAGTAAGAAATGCAACCCTGCAGAGGGTTATATTATGAAGCGAGTAAGGGACATAAAAGAAGGTTATATGTAGATAAAAAGGTGTATGATGCCATATTTAACTTGTATTTAACTAGCATAATATTTTGATTGGCCCCTGAGGAATGTATTAATATTTTCATTAGTAATCAAGGAAGCAACTGTAGGTATGTGTTTAGTGTTTACTGCAATCTTTGTCTTTAATTTTATTTCCTATTTTGCTGCAAGTTGTGAAAGCTCAATTTTTTTATAGAAGCATAGTCAATTAGTAATGCCCATTAAAAGAAAATTTGTGAACGCAGATTTTGTGATTATTTGCAGGAATTTCCACAGTTCGGCTGACGACAGCATTTTTTCCGTCCCTGGCACTGCGCATCCGAAGTACATTGATCATTGCACCAGATGCAACTCAGGTATGGGTTAGGTGGAGAACAAATCCCTGACTTTGTGGAAACTTATAAACGAATATATAAAATTAAAGATTAATTTTGTGTTCTTTTAATAGAAACTTTGAAATGCGAGATATTTAATAGAAAAGTTAAATGAAGATACCAATATTTGCGTTGCATGTTCGCTCTCGATTCCCATTCCTTTGACCTTCGGAAAATGCAACAACCATCAGGATTCCAACTACTACTACTACTACTACTACTGCACAAATAACCTTCATCGTGATGAACTAAAAAGATTATTAAATTATTTTCTGTTGGTAAATGAGTATATAATGACGGGACCGAAAAAGCAATGTTCTGAAAATGACGAGTTTAGCTATTTATATGTAGGTACCACTCCTTTACATGCAACTAGTGTGTTGAGTTGTGGTGAGAAATGAAGAGCAAAACTCNCTAGTGTGTTGAGTTGTGGTGAGAAATGAAGAGCAAAACTCGTGTAATCAGGCGAAAATTGGCAATGCTAATTAGTATATTTTGGCATTATTTTACAGGATGTAGGAAAGCCGCATTCTTCAGGTTTACTAGAAGGTATACTACGACTAAACCACATCACTAAAATTGACCTTTGTGATTATAACTGGGTTTGTGGATTTGCCATTAATATATTATACGAATCTGCATTTTGCTTGTCAAAATATTTAGAGTTTGCAAAAGCATTCCATGATGAACATGTATTATGCGTTTACATTACATGACATATGATTCGAAGAACGCTTTTATCCGAATGATTACACTCCATGCTGATGAATTAATATAATGGAATTATTGTTGCACTGCCTTCTACTATCAATTTCCAGCAAATCTAATTTATATGCAAAATTCGATTAGCCTTTAGCTGGAAATTGGTATTGCCTTCGGGTAAATATAATATGTTGTTGTAATCGACGTATGTATGCTTCATTTTCAGTATTTTCCATTATTAGTTTTAGGCGATATGGGAAGGCAAAATACCTGGCCGGTGAATCAGCGATCTATCCAAGCTATAACGACCTCGTCTGTTCCGGATATATGTTTGTCATTACCATGCTTTTGTATTGTAATGTGTATATGGTTTGCATATATATGTCCCACGTCGCAATACATGTGAATCAATATCGTATCACAAAGAATTCCAATGTGTTTATAAACTTATAATCTGATATGTGGTAAACAACTTTTTAAAATCCCTTTATTTCCAGAACCAACTCGACAAAAATTAAATCTATCAAGCGGCTAATGGGGGCTAAAAATAACCAATAATTGTAAGCTGTACAATAATATTTTGGTAGAAGCAAGCGTAAGAAATTGCTACAGTATTATAAGTACTATATTGAAATTATTCCAGCGCAGTAGTACGGCAAATGCAAAATCCTTTTTAAAATATCCAATCATACCGACATATCGATTAACATCTCCAGTATTTCCACAGTATTAAACTAAACTAACCTGAAACCCTGTAGGGCATATAGTAACTTTAAATGTGTGTGGCAAGTGGCAATCCACAATCCACATTGCATTATTGTAACATTAAAGCTTGAATAGTGAAGTCTACAGTTTGACCACAGAAGTCAAGGAAAGTTGTTCTTTCAATATTATAGAATGGATGCGCCAATTGCATGTAGAATGTTTGGGAGCTCATTGCGAACTTTGAAAACATTGCTGTCCTAGGCAGCAAAGCGATTCCCTTGAATCTGAAATGATCAGTGATGTCAATCAACTCGCCACACATATGCCCCTGAACGTACAGTAAAGTGAATGGGGCTATTATGAAAATAATAATAATAACCCATGCCCCAAACCCCAGCTCAGTTAGGAAATCGCTCATTCTAATAGCAAGTGCGAGCAGGCACACAGCAACCGCAAGTGATACAATATGATGAAAGGCTACCTTGACACATGCAAAACCTTCGTTCAGGAGGTTATTAAAAATTCGATGAGTTCTGTACAGTTGGATTAGCTCGGAATCTTCCATGATATTGTACTGCTGTGTGTTAAAGCTACACCTCCCTCCTTTTCGAACAGGCCCATTGACATGCTCCGGAGTAAATGCAGAAACAATCGTGGTAGTAATCACAAAGTAAAAATCTATCACGAGTGTCGGTAGATATACAATATTTCCGCAATTCAGTAAGGCCATGACGCTTGCAATGAGTAATGGTACTGATTTCAAGCTGAATTCTACCTCAATGTCAAGCATCTCCTTCAGCAATACATGAAACGGCTCAAATGGGTGTAAAAAAGCAGTTGCAATTCCAAGAGGGACCACGACAGACATTATTGCTACGTAGTTTGTCAGAATTTCCGCATATCGTATCGGTTTGTGATGAATTCTGGCCACGTCAATGTTCCTGGATTTAAGGGCTTCCGTCATTTGCTCGTTGTGCAGAATCAACTGGTTGATGAGGTACATGAAGGTATTTGCCTTACGAATGAGGGTGGTATTAAGCAACTCAAGTCCCACGAGGAGCGTGATTTCCCCATACGTAATGATGGTGGTTGCAAAGGTGCTTGTGTCGTCATTTCCTCTGCCTTCTAATGCTGACTCTGATTTCATGTACAATCGCATACAATGTCCTAAAATGGCCACGCAGCGTGTATTCCGTGATATCAGACTTATTGATGTCAGGTATGAAAAATATATTGGTTTATTAGGTTAAGTATTTAATAAAATAAAATATCGGCAATAAGATTATTTTGTGCTTATCAAAGGTTTTGTCTTACTCGTTCCAACGAACGAATGGGTGAGCAGGTTCCAACCGACATGTTTTTGAATTCCATTGGTAAAGGGCGCAACCCGTGAAACTCATCAAGTTGACGCGCAACCCAAAATTTCTCAGTGTGGTTTTGGACAACATGTTACCTGCTCTGATTTGAGCGGCGGAGGCATTGCAACGCGAGTGACACCAGAACTTTATAGTGGAAAAAATTAAATGACATTATGATTTTAAATTGTTGCACTTTTACGAATTGCATCCTGGCAGCTAATGCTCATATAATATATATAAGAGGCAAATTTAGTTAATTCTTGAACAAGCTATAAAAATGCAGATTACCCGGACTTTTGAACATTCGCTAACATACATAATATATGTGTGGGTGGGTTGTTAGCTGAAACTGAAGGTTTTGATGAAACTAACAATAATGGAATATGTAATTGCACTTTTTATGTCGTTACAACCTATTGAGGAGGATAATTTAGCACAAAGACATTACGCTTGCAATTTTAACCATTTCATAAATGTGCTGTCATATATTCCCGTCCAATTCGTCGGCATCGGCATACGAACACCATTTGTTATACGAAAGGCATAAATAAAATGACTTTTCGTTTGAGCCATAATTTACAGTTTAATCCACCCAATCGTCGTCATTCAAGAATTATCGCAATTTGACAATTTGACGTTTGGCTATAGACATGAAAGTTTCGAATTAAACGCAAAGCGCACAATATATTACTACTAGAACTAAAACAAATATTCTTTGAAAACGAATGGAAAGCCAAAAGTGCAAGTTGCATAGAGTAAAACAGGCCAATTCAATTTTATGATTGCAGATAATAATTTTGCCGTAAAATTGAATTCGACTTGATTTGATACATATAATTTAAGCAGGATTATTAAGGCTTTAATGCAATGATTCATGATTAATGAATTATTCAATTAGACTGACAAACCTTTTAATAGAGTAAAACCAATAACAGAAAAGATTAATAAAAGAATAAACTTATAGTAATAATATAGAATAAACGACAAAGCTAAACTAAATGGACATGATTCGAAACTCCATTAATTGTTGCACATAAATCTTGGTGACAACTGGCGACGCTATGTATAAGCAATGGTAATGGTTCACCCAGCTTCCGTTTAATTACGCATAATATTATGCTATGCTTGTTATAATTTAAGCAGGATTAAGGCTTTAATGCAATGATTCATGATTAATGAATTATTCAATTAGACTGACAAACCTTTTAATAGAATAAAAAAACCAATAAAAGAAAAGATTAATAAAAGAATAAACTTATAGTAATACTACCTGCTTAATAGTATAGTAATACCGCTTAATACTACATGCGAGGTGGAGTAAAAGTTTAAGCGCCGGTTAAGTATTGCCCCCATGCAAAATGCATGGCAACATAAACTTCCCGGTTTAATGTCGGTTTATTAGTTTATTCTTTAAACTTTTAAACTCCTATAAACTCTTAAACGCTTAAACTAGTGGAAGAATGAGTCCACCAAATATAGAATAAACGCCAAAGCTAAACTAAATGGACATGATTCGAACGAAACTCCATTGTTGCACATAAATCTTGGTGACAACTGGCGACGCTATGTATAAGCAATGGTAATGGTTCACCCAGCGTCCGTTTAATTACGCATAATATTATGCTATGCTTGTCTTGTAAATACAACAAAGTCGTATTCATGCTTTTCTAAAACATGATAGAACAAAGGGCGAAGTACAAACGAAACTACATAAGGTTGATAGGTACTTAGTAGTAATATCCCTCCACTTCATGATTTATCCGCTCTCTCCGTAGACTTCGTACCTCATTTGCATGTCACATGTCAAATATACTATAAAAAATACATACCGGGACATATGATACATAATATGATATGATAAGCCCCACACCCGCATTTTGGATATTGCTCACAGAACAATTGCGACCGATGACCTATAACTATAGTCTCTTTCTTCGGAAGATATTCGACAGTTTCTTTTTTATTTTAAGTTCAATAGGTTTCAATTAATCTTGATTTTGATTAATTCTTTAAAAATGGATTTGTCTTTTACGAAACTCATTATTGATAATCCATTCGGTCGCAAAGCAATTCCGGGAGACGTGCTAGTTCTAACAAAACCTCTTGGAGGGAAAGTCGCAGCGTATTGCTCATCACTGGCTAGGTGACCCTTCCAAAAAGGTCAAACTTCTGGAGGAGATGACATTCGAGAATGTTGTACGGGCGAGGGAGTTTGCGGAAAAAACTAGTCACCAGTCAAATAATTCAGGTATGACACGACGTTGATGCGAATTTCTTAACTTTTATAATTTAATATGTATTTTAAGAATTCTCTAACAATTAACATGTTTTTGCTTATTATTTATTTTTCCAGTAATTCTCAGATTACTGTCTGCAAAGTACGTTGCTCATGCGTTTACTGCCGTTAACAACCTCGGGATCCTTGTATTTTAAGAATTCTCTAACAATTAACATGTTTTTGCTTTATTTATTTTTCCAGTAATTCTCAGATTACTGTCTGCAAAGTACGTTGCTCATGCGTTTACTGCCGTTAACAACCTCGGGGTCCTGGGACATGCTACGCTTTTGGCGAAAGCGCAGGAGGCTTCAGTCCAACTTGACATTCTCAATTTACCAATAATTACGGGTATGGACAAGATTGACAAAGCATTTCCGGGAGAGTTTCGCTTGCTGGATGGAATGTCACCTGAAGTTAATGGTAGGTTGGAGTTAGAAACTAATGGAAAAGGACAACAGTAGTTTTTGGAATTGGGTTGGGTGTTAGGGTTGGTTATTTAAATAACTGAAGATTGTCCTTCTGGGATGGTGAATGGCGTTTGCTTATTATTTTTCAGGTGGGATTTTAATTGCAATGGATCGTGTGAATGCGGTTGACTTTATTGCTGAAATTGACGAAGGTACTGGTTGGCCGGCGTGGATCATTGGGGTGGTGAAAGAAGGAGAATCCGCAGGTGCTAATATTAGAGCCCACCCTTACATCATTCCTGTTGAAATGGTACCAGTTATTACTTTGGAATGTTGAGTTGCAAATCTTCCTTTCTTGTGTAAAATATATGAGTCACTAGTTTTAGTTCATGTACGGGTAAGTTTACACTTGATTTTTTGAAGGTACAAAGCTAAAGTCACGTTGAGTTGACGTCGTGTTGTAAACTTGCCAAATGAATTTGATATAAGCTGGACTTTTTTTGCATTTATTCATATGTTTTGTATTAAAAAGTTCATATGAATAAAATACGCCAAGCCAAAGCTTGATGGATATATCAAATTCGACAACACAAATCCAATAATCAATAAGATATTTTTAATTTGAGTCGAGTCCGAATTCGCTGTCGTATCACGTCGTAGTTAGTTAGTGACCTCCAACGTGGAAACATTTGGTTTTTTAAAAACTCTTTCTGCAAAATGCCCTTTGCCGTAGGTTACATTAACGTCCAGTTACTGCTACAAAAGCACTTTCAGCTTCCCATAATTTACGACACGGACTCGGGGAAAATCCTGGAAAATCCGAAGCGGAAACAGCACCCGAGGAAAATGATAATGTGGCATTTGATGAAGATTGAGGTCATCTGTGCCTTTGTCTTTGCCCTCGGTCGGCTAATTTATCTCCGAGAAAACCTATCCGTCACGACTTTCTCCTTCTTGAAGAAACCTGTTGTTACTTTGTCATTTTCCTGGTTCTGGTCTTCGTACTTGCCACCGTGTGGACTATTGAGACGGACATGTTTGAGGCGTACTGGGTCGCCTCCCAAGCCCTCTTTCTTGTAGGGATAAACGCCAACTTGGGATGGCCCTCTCGCACCAGGGCTCCCTCGATTCAGGAAGCATTTGTGTATGCCACTTCCAGTGCCTTTTTGTCAGCCTTTGTGCTCGTCTTCCCTCTACCGATCGTGCGGGACTATGATCCAATTCAAATTGTTATTTCCAATTGTTTCCCATTACTGCAAGAAATGTCGAACCCACTTCTTTTCAAAATATGTGTAGGGCTCACTTACTCCATTCTTCTGTTCTACCCAACACTGCCCTTTCTCCTGCTCCTCTTGAAATCCCTGGTGGTCGGGGAATCCGTCATGATGTGTATGAAAAGGACATACGGCACGAGTTCCAACCCGCTCCCCTCCCTGGCCCAAGCTGGGTGGATGCTTAAACTGAGGCGACTCCGGTTCCAACCTTATATTCACCTCTACAGACAGATCACAATGATGATAACCATGGGAAATGTGTTCCTCTACGACTACATTCCAATTTCTGTCGCTACTGCAGTTTTAATGGCAGTCGCGTGCATTTCGGAAACCATTGTTTTGTACCGAGTTCTTCCCACGGTTATCTTTTTGGGCTTCCTAATCCTCAGTCTAGCTTCAACGCACATGGTCTGCTTCTTAATGCAACCGACGGCAAAGCCATTTCAGGAGGCGACAAACTTTAAATTGTTTTGGAGGAGGCAGTTACTATTTCCAAGAGAGAAGATGGAGTTCCAGGCGGCACTCCCATTGGCTTATGTTATCGGACCGTTTTGTAAAATTAAGACTACCACATCTTGTGACATATTCATGAACATTTTAAATAATAGTGTGACTGTCGTATTGACTCAGAGGTGACGGACTGGAATAAAATCAATTCTTTCAAGGGAAAATCGATATTCCTTCCTACACAAGGACATTCAAATTGAAAACTCCGTGTGTATTTACCTAATCCACACGTGACATAGGTGACCTAATTATAATTGCAGATATTAGTTTACAGTCGCACATTAGCCTTTAATTAATTTTAATATTATGTTACACCTCTTGAAGTATTTTTTGTAAAAAAGTCGTAAGACAAAATTAATAAAATTGTAGAGAATCAAATCACAATCACCTAACCCTTTCTCATGCTCCTTGTGGAACCAACTTGAACGTAATAATCAGGTTGTCATAATCAGTGTTTTCAAGGGGAATTCGATATATAGCAAGGATATTATGGTCGCATGCTGCTTAATACGATCTAACGCAATGACCTTGTTGAAGATATTTTACTTAAAATGTTTTACCTCGTACTTTAAATAAACTTTGTAGCAAATTGGATATTAAAATTGCAAACAGGGCCGTACCCTTGTCTGCCTCATTACTGAAATTGCTTCAGCGTAATGACGAAGCCGATAAATGTTCAAAAAAGTGTTCTATTCCAAAATTCAGAAATTAGTCGCTTTTTGGTTTCACTTTACGAACAGCCATGTCATTCGCCGTGGGTTTCATCAATGTTCAATCCCTCCTCCAACAGTACTTCCAACTCCCCATAGTATACTCCAATGTAACTGGGAGCATCTCTGAAAATCCGAATAGAGCTCTCCACCCAAGAAAAATGTTTCTTTGGCATTTCTCCCTGGTTTCGATGCTAGTCGCACTATTATTCTCGTTTATCCGGGTGGTTTGGCTTAGCTCTCAGTTCAATGCATTCCAGAATCAAACTCTGAGGGCTCTCGAGGAACTCGTGTTGTACACCATGGTTCTGTCTGTAACCAGCTTCTTTCTGACCATGGAGTGGACCAAGCACCGAGACGAACTGAATACCTACTGGATTGTCAACCAGGCATTGTTCATCTCCAAAACAGAAAAGAGTCCCAGATGGCCTTCCAAACAGAGACCACCTGCCACCCGAGAACTGATGGCGTACACGATAGCTCTGAGCCTAATCACCGCTCCGATCCTCATCGGGCTGGGGTGGCCCATATTGAGGAACAACGACCCACTCCAACTAGTGTTGTCCTGGGTATCCCCAGGTTTTGATGGAATTGATGTTCCCCGACATGTAGCCAAATTGGGGATTGGGGTGGTCAACGTTATCACTTTCGTGTACCCCAGCCTAGTCTTTGCTTTGTTCGCCCTTCAAGGGATCACTGTCGCTGAGTCGGTGGTATCTGGCCTGGAGCAAACATACAATGTAAAACTTGATTCTACTTCTAGTAGAGTTCGATTTCGACCATACGCACATCTGTACAGGCAGCTAACCATGTTGATACTAATGGGAAACGAACTTCTTTGCTATTTCATGCCAATTTGCATTTCTACTGCTATTTTTATGGCAGTCTCGGCCATTTCCGGGGTCGTCCTGATGCATCAACTTCTTCCCCCTTTTATTCTTATCGGTTTGGCCCTCCTTAGCGGCTTGATACCATATATGGTCACACTCATAATTGGGATCACTGCGCTGCCTGATGTAAGATCAAAGAGGTTCCGGTTGTTTTGGAGGAAGAAGGTGATGACGGTTCGGGAATCCAAAGAATTTCAGGCTTGCATCCCATTGTCGTATTCGATCGGGATTTTCACAAAAATACAGAAAACTACGCCTAACCGGGTACTCGAGGCAATGATGGACCATAGCTTAAACATTATACTTGGAGTTGGAATCGAGTATTAACTAAATTAATGTTAAATTGTCGTGAAAAGATTTTATTATTAAAATTATTTATGTGTTATTTATTTGTTTGTGGCGAACTTAATGCATCGGCCATTGCTCTAATAATATTTTCCACAATGATTGGATCCGCATTAATTGCTAAACACTGCTATCCTAATGGCCTTTCCCTCTGTCGGTCCAAACCCAGGGGATATATCAATGCTATAACTATAATAAAAATACAAAAAAAACTGTAACTCAATGCTTGAAAATAAAGCATTCAATGTTAAGCATTAAACCGAATTGTGTCACACTTATTAAATATGTAATCGGCAATCTTATTCGCATCCTTTCCTTGCGGTACTTTGTACGACGGAATTGCCAACAATCTATGACTTGGATTGGGCACAGCGTGCTCCAGACCCAACTTGGACAGGCCCCGTTGAAGTTGTTTGGTTGTGCTCACATGACGTTTATATACATTCTCCATCCCTTCATCTGCAATAGTCGCTAGAGCTTCTCGGAGAGCGTACATCACCGGAATGGACATACTCTGGAACAGGTGTCTGCTGGGATTGGAGGTGTTCCATAGTTCAGCTTGGAGCAACAAGTCTGTCTGGTAGGCTCGTGGAGGGACACCCCGTCCTCGCATTTTCTCTCTATCCCACCCAACACAAAAGTTAACATTGCAAACATATTATGTTATAATGCCTTACGTAGGTTATTTTGGGTTACACAGCTCGAGGTGACAAAGATATCGCAGCAAGACCGGCCACACCTCCGATCCCCTTGTGACTACTGGCGAACACGGCATCAATCTTATTTTTGTCCATAAAAACAGGTTGGATTCCAGCTACTCCGACAACGTCCACAATACACAGGGCATCGTACTGCTGACAAAGGTCGCCAACTCCTTCAAGAGGTTGATAAACGGAGGTGGTACTTTCCCCTTGGACGAGAAGGAGTACTTGAGGTCGATGGTACGACATTGCTAGTTGTAACTCGGGCACGGTAAACCTTGATCCTACTGGTTTCTCATAGCGGAGTACACTTGCCCCTGGAATTTAATGAAAATATTATCTTATGTAAAAAAAACTTGGAGAGAAATCTAACGAAAACTTTTGTGACTTGCTAACCCAATCTGGTGCACATTTCCGCCATTAAGCTACTCCAGTATCCGTTAACTCCAACCAACACTCGATCTCCGGGTTCGACTAGATTATCTATCACAGCGTGGGTGGCAGTTGTTCCAGTTCCGTGGATGGCAAAAGTCCATTCATTTTTTGTTTGTAAAACATAGCGAACTCCCTCCTTTATGTCTAGCATTAGCTATCCGTGATAAATGGAATATATCAAATTAGCAACCGCAACAGGTTATAGAATTTTAATTGTAAAATAAATTTGCATACTGAGTCAGCCAAATCCTCGTTGATACTTAGCAATGGGAGCGTGAGGGCATCCTTCGCTCTCGGATATGGAGGTGGTGGGGATCCACTGTTTAGCTGTCTGTATTCTGTGACTAAAGTCCGCTTGAGTCTGGCTGGTGCCGTTCCATAACTATCGGATTGTGCACACGCTGTGCCTGAAAATGTAAATGAAGCCAGTGGTACAATTAAAAAAAGCTCCATTACAAGAAATATTAACAATAACAATAATGCAATGAACACAACTTACTGACAATTTGCACCAGCAGGAGGCATAAAGATAACGACAACGACATTTTTAGTTTACAAAAATTGAGCCAATTACTCTTACAATTAGATTATACTGTTGGTGCTGGTGGGGATGCAGATTCTCCATTACATGAAATATTAACAATAACAATAATGCAATGAACACAACTTACTGACAATGTGCACCAGCAGGAGGCATAAAGATAACGACAACGACATTTTTAGTTTACAAAAATTGAGCCAATTACTCTTACAATTAGATTATACTGTTGGTGCTGGCGGGGATGCAGATTTTGAAATATGGGCAATTCCATTTTATGTCAGAAAAAGGGAACAACTAATGACAAGGATATTTAGAAGGAAATAGGTAATGGATGAAAATGTAATCCGCATATTCCGCATAACTTTAACCAAAGCTGGTGGAGTCAAGGATATATATGTATTAAGGAAGAAGTAGGCATAGAATAATCGCGAAAAGTGTTAGATTCATTGCATTCATTAAATCTAGTCTGTAGACGTGCATATTGCTTGTCTGTTGGTAGAAACCTTGTATTAATTCAGTATATAACAACAGGTAGGCATAATACTCATCATGAATTACAAAAATGTCCCAATATAATACAGGGTTGGGGTTAGATATATTATATATTTAGGAAATGGGTATAGTATGATAATATTGATTTTAGCATTTCGACTACACAAGAAACAATGCATTGACTTTATAAATGGAAATGACTAACAGTATAATAATATCATGGTCTTGAGGATGGTCAGGGTCGCAGCAGTGTATCCATTGATACATTTGCATAAAAGTAGGAGAATATGGTAACAACATATTCGGTTAAACAGGAATAATGGGTTTGGTTTTTGCAGAACGCAGGTTAGGTATTTCCATTAGTAAAATTGGGACCTTACACCCACGACGACAGAATTTCTTTTTAAATCGTGTATGCATTCTTCAGCAAGACACTAGAACAAACTTTAATACATGATGTATGTATGTGTATGTATTTTAGGGTAGAGGATATGGTATATGCCCATAGTGTGCAATGGCATCCATACCCTCTGCCGCTGAATCCACAGTTTGGGATT
This sequence comes from Dicranocentrus wangi, assembly GCA_036850665.1. Lineage (NCBI taxonomy): Eukaryota > Metazoa > Arthropoda > Collembola > Entomobryomorpha > Entomobryidae > Dicranocentrus > Dicranocentrus wangi. The sequence goes on along the minus strand of JAANSN010003996.1, from coordinate 1,268 downwards.
ATTGCGGTCTGTTTTATATACGACCAGAGGAGAATCGAACCCCCGAATAGTGACTAGTAATGGTAAAGATAACGGCTTCACCACTCCGCCACCGTGTCCTGGTCGATACAATACATGATGATTGTATACTTTAATTATATCGAACAATGAGCAAGTAAACAATTTAATAATTTTGTAACATGAGGGTGCATACATAATTTCCAAATGCAGCACAAATTTTTATGACAAAATGATGATTTGGCCTTGAACTAATAGACATTCATCTGACGTCAAAGTGACGTTTAAGGACTGTTAAATGTGAATTACATGCAATTTTTGCTCCTCACATTTGAACTAAAAAATACTTAGAAATATATCTCAATTGTCAATAATCTAGGTTAGTAGATCGAATAATTCACACTAATTGTAAGTTTTCTCCATGGTCATTTTAGTCAACATTTCCCTTTCAAACTATACTCACAGCACAATCAAGCAGTTAAACTAAGCAAGTAAATAAATTCAAATATTTTTGTATTTCTAAACATGATTAGCATTTAGTATGTTCCTACGTCAAAGCCAATTAACACGTTTTATCTTATTGTTTTCCCTTTGTTTCCTATTTTCCTTCGTCAATTCCAGAGAAATTCTCCCATTGCCATTACTAACATCGTGCACAATAATTTCTCCCCACGAACATATTTCCAATGTAGCTCAAATGGACACCCGATTGTACACAGAAATGCTCGCAGAATGTCAGGCGAGCACTTGTGTATTTTTAAATAGATTTGAGTATCACCTTGCGAAAAGAAATACTAGTCACCGGAGCGGGGAATTGACGCTAATTCTATTGCTGAAACACACTTCTCCTTGTATTGTGCTGGTTTCACGAATTAGTGCATTAACATTCTCTACAAGTTCCGGGAACGTGGTTCTCTATCTGCGAAACTTTCTGCAGTCCAAACAAGAGGTAAAATTACTCTTTGGCAGACCTCCTGTTCCAACATTCTTCCTCGTGGACTTTCCCGTTGACCACAAAGCCAAATCATCCATTTTGGTATCTGGAATACCGGTTTTGTCGCAGGTGATTTGGTTATTTCTGGAAAGAAACGTAGAAAACGTGTCCAGTCACATTTATCTCTCATGTCGCCTTTGTAGTCGGCTCCAAGCTAAATTCGAAACATGGAGTAAGCTAGACGTGTTCGGGATCGAGGATGCGCTCTGGAAATCTGACACGTCATTCAAGCTTCAAAAAATCCCAAATAATAAGTTCCGTGTTGAAGCCCTTTTGA
>JAANSN010003995.1:0-16483 GCA_036850665.1 Dicranocentrus wangi | reverse complement strand
GTAGTTACTGTGGTCAAACCATGGTCATGAGGTCGTAACATGAGGTTATGAGGGTTATGAGCGAAATTGTACTTTCACAAATTATAGTGGAATTAATAACGCTTGCTAACAACAACGAAAGGGCAAGGTCTGCCTTTCCGAATTTGATTTGGTATTTTTGCTACAAATGGTTAGGTTAAGGTCGGCCTTAGCTACCTGAAAATCGTAAGGCAGCTCAGGGGCTGCCTTACGGATAAGGAATCAAGCGATATAACAAAATATCACTGCTTTTTTGGACACAGACGTGACCAACTGAACTTCCGAAACATATTCCAATCGTCAATTTTGCTAATATTCGATGTGTTTTGACAGAAATCAAATTTTTCGAGGTGGTCGTACGTGGCCACTGCTTGGCTTCCTAGGTCGCCAAGCTCGATACATTATGGTTTCCAATACTACATCTTCAGATAACCATTAGGTAACCTTACAACTACTTCCAGAAATACACTTTCGAAAGATTTTCTTTAAAAATACCAAACGCATACTTATCGAAAGGATAGGAAGAGCCTATCCTAATCGAAGGAGCAAGGCTACCTAAGGTGCTCATTATTAATTCCACCATCAGGTTTCATCCACCTTCACACCTCGTTTATCTTCGCTCTGGAGGACTACCGCTGCCGCACCTATTCTGTTCCAAGGAATCTTGTTCCTGGGAATTGCGCGTATTTAGCATCCCAACTGCGTATAGCACATCCATTTATCCGAGCGGCACAATTAGTGACTTTTTCTCTCGAAAATTGCGATGATGAATGGCTAATTGTAAGTAGACTGAACGTGTCGTTGTTGTTCGCTGTCCAAGCTGAAGCTAGTGGATTATTAGAGCAAATTGATATGGACTTGACCTTGTCGCGTCGTGCTGAAGCTGAATTGTACCAAGACATCAGCAAAGGGTAAATGGATAATTTGGATAGATTTTGTTGTAGTTGTGAAGTACACTTTCGTATGCTGCTGTTATTCACCGCGAAATGTTTTTCATTTTTAATTTTTGGCAAATCATTCAATTGTATAACATAAGAATAAGGCCCGTTTCGAGAGGGGATTTTGGTAGTCTGACTGCTAGTGTTGATAGGTTATGCCTACCAGGGTTGAAACTAATTGGCAGAAATGCATCTTTCAATAGTAAAAGGACCCTAATGGATTACCCGATTTTATGGATGCCACTGCATCTGTAAAACTAGTACCACTGTTCCATGTTAGATTTTCTATACTTAAGGGGATTTGGTGCCGGACACGTAATCGCCCCTGCACATAAAGTAGCGGGAGCGGGACATCTTTTGGCATGTGGGTGACGGATGATGGGTTATTATAACTAGGTATTAATTATCTGCATTTATAACTGATTTTGATCTATGTCATGAACTATCGTGAAATGTCAGTGGAACACTTGGTAAATTTCGTTAGTTAGACTGAATCGATCTTGAAATCATTCAAAATTAGGTTTGAAACACTCGTCATGAACTACTATTTCGACAAAGTAATCTATTTTTCAAAATCAGTTATGCAGATAATTAATATTTAGTACTAACCCGTCCGTCACCCACATGCCGAAAGGTGTCCCCGTATTCTATGTGCGGAGGCGGCGAACCCCCGTGTAATGGGAGGGCTTAAATACGGTTAAATGCAAAAATGTTCATTCATATGAATAGGTTCATGTAATAAGAAAAGGGAAGAACTTTGATTGAATATTTACAGTTCCATTTGAGTTATTGGAGTTCGGTTGCGTGAAAGCGAAAGATATAGGATAAGAAGGCTGAAGGCTGTCACGTTGAATTGGAGGTGTGCCATATAAACGAAAACTGATTTCATTTCATACTAGTAATTGTGTCAATTTTACTAGCCACCTTCCGCTTCGCTTTCCAATCGTCAAACTCTTCCCTGATTCCCATCATCGAGACGAGCAAGTGATCAAGTTCATTTACGAAGTGTGCAACGGGGGTATCGGGAATCCTGTGGTAGAGATAAGTGACGGGGCGAAACCCTTTTTGTCCGTTGTTTATGACATTTACACAACGAGTGGGGAGCTGAAGGAGAAGACAAACCATGTTGTTCAAAAAGTGCAGCGGATTTCCACCGACATCCGAACTCTAAACACTCTCCTTCAACAAGAAGCAGACAAACTCTCTTGGCTCACCAGGCTTCTTGACCATTGGCCATTGGCTCCCTTGAAGACACGGATTTTGAGGTGGCTAATGTACCGCCCGGTATCCCAGTTGATACCCGTAATTGATCGGATTTGCAATGGATCCAAAGAGCTGGTTAAAGATGTTCATTTGCGAAGACTCCATCATAATTTCAAAACACTGAACACCCGCATTTCCAGGCAGTACTTGTACCACACTTCCCTCCCAGAAAATGCTTGGCGAGCTGAAGGAGAAGACAAACCATGTTGTTCAAAAAGTGCAGCGGATTTCCACCGACATCCGAACGCTAAACACTCTCCTTCAACAAGAAGCAGAGAAACTATCTTGGCTCACCAGGCTTCTTGACCATTGGCCATTGGCTCCCTTGAAGACTCGGATTTTGAGGTGGCTAATGTACCGCCCGGTATCCCAGTTGATACCCGTAATTGATCGGATTTGCAATAGATCCAAAGAGCTGGTTAAAGATATTCATTTGCGGAGACTCCATCATAATTTCAAAACACTGAACACCCGCATTTCCAGGCAGTACTTGTACCACACTTCCCTCCCAGAAAATGCCCCAATTCAGGATGAGCTGGAAGGGTTAAAAGTTAACTTGGCCATTACACTCCTCCTCCTTTCCGTCTTGAAGGATGTGGGAACTCTGGACCAAACGCAGGCCGAGTTCAGTCATGCGGCGGGGGCTTTGCGTACAACGTTTATGAAAATAGGCCATGGACACTATGTCCATCAACTGGGCTTATAAATAAATATTGTGACTTTGGATAAATAAACTAGATTTTTAACTCAAAGTGCTCTTTTGCATTCAAAAATATTTCTATTTATTGCACCGTGTTCAGTTTGAAAAAGTCTAGCATGTCCTCGCCAAAGTCGTCATACCACATGATATTGGCACGTATTCTGGCTATTGCAGAGGAAAGTGGTGACTTCAGCAGGTGTTCATTTCCCTCTACAAGCTGCTCAATCTGAAATAAAATGTACAGGGACATAATATACATATATTTACACATATTATGTACACACATATTTTCTGGAAAATTCCCGTTTGCACAAAAATATCTTCGTCTCCTTACCAAAAACAGTCCGTTCAAGCTCTTCATGTGAGGAGCCATCGCGTTGGCAGTCAGCACAATAGGAGAAACGCCTCCAAAGTGGTTGACTATGACGGGTAAATTATTCACAAAGTACTTTAGAATCACTTCAGTCGCCGCCGAATTGGAAGCGACGTTCTGAAGCAGTGAGGCGAGATCCGAAGTGTCCACAAATGAGTCAAACTGAGTAATACTCTCCAGCAAACTTTTGATTTTGTCTGGATTCCGAGTGCTGGCCAGTCCTGTCAGCAGTCTTTCTTTTAATTTGCTATCCTTTTCGGCACTGGAATTCATGTATTTCTCTTTGATAAAGTCAAATAGGTCTCCAGCGGGATCGTGAGCGACCGCTGTGGAGAATAAGACAGACTGGAAGTCTCTCGGGATTCTGCAATAGGTGAACAATATTAAAGTGACGGGGGATCTGCCATAGTACTGAACAATAAAATACTATAATTCCAAGCTCACAGCAACTCGCCGGTTTTCTTCCAGAGTTTCACTTGCTCCATGGAATGCTGGATGCATTCCCGGGAGTCCAGGTTGCAGACCCAGTCCAGAAGCTGGGCGTGTCGAAGTACATGAATGCCTTTGGTGTCCTTGTTCACAGCAGAGTAACCCCCAATTGTCTGAATACTCTTTTCCAGTCTGGGTAACATGTAGGCCTGTAATTTTATTTTGAATGACCCTAAATTATTTGACATACTCGTTACGTAAGGATAATTGATAAATCAGGTCTGTTACAAATCCAACCTTGAAAGGAGCAAATTCTTGCTCTGATGCTTTGAAGAGTTTGAAAGCAACTTTGAGCATGGACAAGAGTGATGTCCATACTACATGCTCGGTTTCGGCGTGCTCCCGCATGTATAATGTCACGTTGAGAGCTTGCCGAATTGGAATATATCCTGGGCACATGTTCATTGTGAAAGATTTAAGTATTATTTTACGTATTTAGGATAATCATGTATGAGCCATTTTGTGAAACTTACTATTCCACGCAGCATTAAAATAGTCATCCATCAGTTGACTTCTGGCCAACCGATCGATTTTCCAGGGGAATTCCATCAACTGATCGGTAATACGCCTAGACAGCTCATCGTCGTATATAACTCTATAAAATCCTGGAATTGCCAAAATCTCTGAATATATCTGACCAGATTTTTTAAGTTGGGATTTTTTTTCCAGACTTATATGTAGTACCTGTAGTTCCAGCGTTTAAAATTATCCACGAATTTCCAGGCAAGTTGATGCGAACCGAGGACTCATTACTCCTCATCCAGAACTCCGGGTCCGGATCGAAGCTGGGCTGCTTTTTGGTCGCAATCGAAATGGGAATATACCACATGAAGCTCTNGCAATCGAAATGGGAATATACCACATGAAGCTCTTGCCCCCACTCCCGTTTTGGCGAGACGAAAAATATTTCTCTTGTGTCACTAAAATCTCGTTGGTACCCTTGCGACTGACGCGGAGCAGAGGGAACCCAGATTGGAGAGTCCAACTCGACATTATCTCCTTCAAGGTGGTGTTCTCTGGGAGTTTATGAGCCAGCTCGCCCTCCTTCCCGCAGTCGGAAAACAAGTCGTCTTGGACGGCAGCCTTAAACTTCAACCTGGAAAGGTATCTACCGAGTCCCTTTCTCATCACAGGCTCCGACAGGAATCCCTGCATCATTCGAATCAGCGAGCCACCCTTTTTGTACGCAATGTCATCAAACCACTCCATTTCGTTCTTGAGAGACCACGCGTCTTCGTCAATTTTCAGGGAGTGGCTCGTCTTCGGATCAGAATCAAGCCGGAGTCCGGCTTGGAGCGACTCAATGAGGAACATGTCCCACGGTTGAAACTCCGGAATGGATGCATTCATCCCGACATACTCTGTGAACTTTGTGATGCCCTCTGAGAGCCACAAGTCAGTCCACCATTTCATGGTCACTTGGTTGCCGAACCCTGTTATGCATTTTTGGGATGAGTTTACGTAATGCAATTTTCAAGCTTTTATTTAATTTAGGAATTATAAAAAGCATTATTACACTGATGTCCAAGCTCGTGGGCTATGACCATTGTCACTATGTATCTTTGCGCTTCTGTCGAGCTCTCATTCCAATTGAGGAGCAAGGTCTCGCGAAAAATGGATAAACCATAGTTTTCCATAGCTGTTTGTTCCAATGTAAAAATTATGAATGCGTAATGCTTAGTTTAGTTGATTGTGTTAAAACTCCTTATATACATACTAAAATACTGTGTATTATTTGTTGTTATTCACTATTGTCACTATTACCTCCATACATAAACGACGGAACGGCAACGCTGTCGAATTTATTCATGGGAAATTTCTCCTTGAAATATTCCCCATAAGTGTAGAGAATCTTTTCAGCCACCTCGGAAGGATACTCGGCCGCCCCTTGTTGAACGTAATGAGGTGGTGCATAAGTCTGTTTCGGGATGACAAGACAATGCTTCATGCAACAAAACAATGCTACCCACAACATAAAAGGGGATTTAGTGGTCACTTACCCGAACCCGAACATCAGGTAGGAGATTACCAGGTGCTTCAGTGTACTGGAATTTGGAAACGACTAGAGCTGTCAAATACGTGGACATGGGGACTGTGGGAGCAAACGTTTCCCACACCCAACTAGGCACACCTTGCCTGCAAGAACATTTTTGCAAACTTATCCACGCAAGACCCCAACTGCTTTTTTAATTAAATTACACGTGCTCTACCCCGTACATTGTCTCATTTGCAATAGACTCTGCGTTAAAAAGCGCAACGTAGTCGTCCCTCCTGCCAACCTTCGCTTGAATACTGGCTTTGTAGGATGGTTCGTCAAAGCAGGGGAACATTTGCCGGGCGTGGAGGGCTTCCATGTGGGTCGCAGCAAACCACCTATTTTTTTACGAACCAACGACGTAAGTTTTTTTTGCATGAACAACTCAATAACTCCCAAAGTTTAACGGTTATGTGCTTACTCCTTCCTCCCGTTGTCGGGATTGACATAGCTGGATCGGAACAATCCTAACAAACGAGTTAAATCCCTGTTTCATTCAGCACTTTTCAAGAATTAGTGCAAATGATTGATTGAAAGAGAACCAAGCCTACCATTCAATACTTCGGACACATATGACGTAAAAGAAATGTTAATCTTGTATGACTCCCCGGCTACAAGAGCCTGACCTAGGTGGATATGGAGGAACGAGTGTCTCCGGCCTAGCGAAACGTTCCGCACGGGAACCAACGCATCATTCGCTCTCCGAGTGATCTGCCCAAACAAACTTTAAAAAATTACATTTTGCCCTTCTATGTACGTATCACAATCTCCGCAAATGTTTAATCATACCGTGATATTATGTATGGTAATATTTTTGGCATGTAGCGTCACAGTTTTTGTTGCCTTTATCGCATCGACGTCAATCACCAAGTGTCCCGGCGAGTACCACTGCTCTCCTAAAGAGTCCTCCAAGCCGGCCTCTAAAATGGGGACAATTGTTAGAAAGTACTTGTCCGGGAGAACGCTCTTGGGAAGTCTATAAGAATGCTGTGGAGCTTCACTATCACTCTCACTGGCTCTCAGCACCCTGTGAACACATTCCTCCCCTCCTCCACACCTCGTCCTTTCCCCGAGAACGGAAGAAATTGCTAAAACCACACTTAACAAAACTATAGAGATCATAACTCTCCTTCGGTGGGTAGTTCGCAGCTTCATTTTGAAAATTATTCCGATTCCGTGTCTAGAAACTTTAGCCCATGTTTTCCGCCACACAACAGCTACTGCACCACAACCTGAGACATTTCCGGCAGTTGAAATTGTCCGTATACCAAGGTCTGGTCCAAGTGGAGTCTGACACAACAATGGTTTCGCAAGTCCAGGCGTGAAGATGCAAAACATCTTGTTGAGCTTCACATATGTATACGTGCTGTGTGATAAGCAGCCATAAAAGATTTTCCTCATTTGCAACCTTTAACACACCACCGACTCGCGAAAAAAGCGAATTTCTTATGAGCTGGAGTGTTGTATAATAATCACACCTCTCTATGCCTGCAATGGTGGTGATAACTCATGTGGAAATTTTGTTGTTTGGATATACCATTAAAAATTCTATAAGCATGTATAAAGGTTTAGTTTTGTCGAAGCCGTAGGAATAGCCCCAACTGATTTATGACTGCTAATGAGAAATAATATGCAGAGTAGTAGTCCAGCGAGAGACTGTGAACTGGTTCGTTCGTTCGTATGCCGCTTTTGTACGGGTTTACGTCATACTTTACAGATTTCCCATTAAATTGCATTTTTTTTATAATTTTCTGGTTAGAAAATAGTTGGAAATATCTCGCTCAAGTCAAGCAGGAAAAAAGGGGAATAAATAGAATGTAGAGATCAAACATCACATGTAGTAGACGTTTTTGTACAACCAAAAGAAAAATTTCCCACGAAATAGCATACATTGAGTTGAGTTGAGGTATATCTGGCTGGTGATTACATTTTTCGCTGATGTTATTGTTATGTTTGTGATTCAGAGTTGATTCCCAGTCGTAACAAAGTTCTCCGTTCAAGCTCAAGGTCAACAAGAGTTGCTTTTGTATATTACGCTAATTAGCCAGTTATACATAAGTTTTCGCGTAGGTATATTATGCACGCTTCATCATCCCCATTTAGCACTTGAGTAGCAAGAACCTCTGATTTTGTGTGATGGTCATGGGTTTTAATGACCAGGTTCACTTGAACAATGACTTTTTCCAATGCTTTAACGCTTGGTTCAGCTCGGACATTGTGTGATAGATAGAGAGAGAGACTGTAAAATTGGGAAAACACAGAGTAACTCACAGAGTCACAGAGACCTTGCTTGAAAATGGAAATCAGCGTTGTTGTATTCTTTGGAAACAAATTTTGGCGCAAGAGCTGAGCCGACTGGCAATGCGTCAAATCGAGTTGTGACAACCATCATTTGAGACATAATTGCGTAGACAGATTGATGAAGATGTCATGTTATGCTTGGTGGAGCATGTACCTCAGCTAATTTTTGTCTGACTCATACCTACATAATATCACATGTCATGCATGGGTCATTTTGTCGTGTCTTATTGGAAGTTTTCGAATTTGCTGTACTTCATTCATCTACCTCATACTGTAATTGTGGAATACGTTGTCGACATTGCTAGCGTCAGCGTTTTACCCTCTTAAGTTAGAAGTACATTTGAAAGATTTTAGTTTCTGACCATGATTTAAGTATACATTTCTCACTTTTATTTAGTAGTACCCTAGAAAAATACTGACAACCGGTGCCTATACGTGCGGTTAGATTTGTACAAAATTGTCTACATTCAAAAATATACATACATGAAAGACATGAGTGTACCGTATTTCAATTTCCCCAAAAAATGGAAAGTATTTTTATATTTGAACCATTATTATGAAATTTGTGTGAGCTTCAACGCTTCCTCCTTGTTCTTCTTATCATGTCATCACATCCGTCGACTAAAATGGTGCCTACTGGGAGCATGGTGGTGATGATGAGCGTGGGAATGCGCGTGGGAGTGAATTTTGGTTACAAATGGGATTGGAAGGGCCTTCCCAACTATTGCTAGCTTGTCCATTACAACACGCAAAATGTTGTTGCGGAAATACTGGGGATTAGGGCCACTGTTGTGGTGATGATGGAGTTCTGGCTCCCCGTAAAAAGGCTTCACGGGTTGAATGTCCATCTGAATCTCGTTTTGGGAGTATGCTTTCACAGGTGTTGATGCCTTAAAATATTAAATACACGTTTTAGAAGACGCAGTCGGTGGATACAAGAAAATTAGTAGTTGCTAAAAAGTGTAATTTAGTAGTAAAAAAATCTTAGCGTACCCCAGCTTGCGGCATGGAAGGTACATACACCAAAATCGGGCCGTTGCTACTCCCTGATGGTGTCATCGTTGCGGGTCCTGTGGATTGGGAGTTATACTGCTGCATCATCATTTCCGGTTCAGGGCCGCTTGGAATAGGAAATGGGGATTGGTACTGCGGCTGAGGCTGCGGAGCAAGTTGAATTTGTTGAAGAATTTGTCCCTGCGGTTGTTGGTGCGGTTGCGGCATGACCCCTAACGTGTTTAAGTTGTTGGGATGGTTAATATTCCAGGTGGAAGCGGACCCGTGAAAGCTCTCATCGTTCCTGTTAGCACTTGGCATCAGAAAGGATGTGTGACCAACACCAACATTGCTTCCAGCGGTTAGTATTAGTGGTGCGGGGGCGGGTGGTTGAATCACGTGGTGCTGTTGTAGCTGCAGGATAGACTTGATGATGTCCCCGGACTGCATGCCACTTGGGGTAGTTCCGTTACCCCAAAGGGTTCTATGAACTAAGCGTCTCTCATCGCGATCCTTTTTCCGTCTATCTCGATTCTTCCTTTGACTGCTCTTGCTTTCGGGCAAGGGCACCGTGTGGACATTGTCTTCGTCTGGTTGGGAGTGTTGGGACCCTGGAGTTGGGGTTGGAGGACTTCCCAGCTCAATAATTGGAATAGGGATTTGAGCCGTTGGAGGTTGCGTGGAGGGCATTAGGAGGGGATGCGGTTTGAATTCCAGTTTATGGGAACCTACCCAATAGTCATCGGAAGTAGAAATAGAGGGTGAAAATGTGTCCTTGTTCCGCGTGGATACCTCTTCCTGTGGAAACCGAAACACCAGGATGGAAAATCAGTATAGATGGACTGCCTACATAATCTTTTCCAATTAAGGATAATTAAGAAGCTAGGAGTACATTGTCAACTTACATGATTCGTTGGACTTTGGGTAAAGTTTCCAATAACCTGCTCCCCACCTTGCACACTGCCCACAGTAAAAACCAAAATTAGCCAAAGCACTCTCCTTCCCCTCCGTCCAGCTTCACATGCACTACCACCACCACCACCAGAAAAGGATGACATTTTGCTTCCAATTCCGCCAGCGGACTACCCACAAATCCCCTAAAAATCGTAGTCTTATACAAAAAACTTGTTAATTTACAGAGCTTAAAACTCAGCCCCCTGGCGAGTGCCTATTGACAGGGAACGTCAGCTCCCTTTATGCCAACATGTTGCCACCACCTCGCTCCTTATTAAATTCCTCATGTCACCTCAACAAATGACACTTTTACTACTGCAACTTCAAATGAACACACAACAGGCTGATGAAATCAAGTGAAATGAAGCGTTTCCGCTTGCTCCCAGCCACTCTTTGTTTCAAGTCTCGACATCGCATTTCGCATTACGTACATATGCAAATATGTATTAAAGTGATATCTTCTCCCATGCTCTCTGTTTACATTTTACTTACAAGGGAAAGGAAGTGATGCTGTGTGATATGAATGTATCTGATTGGAGGTTTGGTTTGTATTTTGTATCACTCCCTTGATGATACACTGCCAGAGAACATCATAAACTATCATTAGCGTACACTTAAGGGATATATATAATATCGTGTTGAAGACGGCGTATGTATGTATACCTCGTCGCAGCAAATTATTAAAACCTTCACGCGATATTATACCCCTTTGAGAAGTGAACTGGGGATCAATAGTGCAATAGTGTTATAATGACTAGTTTATACAAGAATTTCTCTCACTGCGAGTCGCAGTCGCTGTGCAGTGTGCAGTCAGAGTAGTGTTAATCTATAAATCTTAATTGAATTGGATAATACGTTGGCAAATGGATAGGACAACAGAGGATAAGAGCAGAAGCTTTCTTTCATCGTCTTGCACTCGTCGTGACATAACAAAGACCTTCGACACGGTGTAGATCCACAGCGTAATATACTGTGTGGCTATATGGGTAGGCATTAATTACGATTTTTCTTGCGAATATTGAACGTGATTGGGGTGTTGTGCCATCCATTATTACCAGACATGACATGATGTTTGCATTACGATAACACTCCAACAACAATCACGTTCAACAGGAGCGAAATGGTTTCAACAAGGAATTTATTACAACTTAATTTAAGCTGGCGTGGTTATTGACGTTTGCTACATTTTTTGACATAGTTCCTAGGGATTCACAAGGAAGCCATTACATCCTTGCTATATGGGGCTGCTCACATTAGCTCAATTTGAAGAATCCGTGTTATCCATTTGTTTTTTAATTTAATCACGTCATGTAACTTGACTAATCAGAGGTGATAGCAGTCCGTTAGAATTTGTACAAAATAATAAAGTAAATACGTACGTATAGCAGCTAAGAATCAGGTCTTATCGAGCGCAATGCGTACGTCATATGTATGTTGCGTGCTTTATGATATGACTCTAAGGGAATCGCAATCGACTCGGGAAAATAAGTGAGGATATGAAACATGCAGATATCAAGTGAATATTTCTTATCATCTTAAATATTGCACCACATTATATAGTCACTATTACTGACGTTAATGCAGCTTAATTAGCAATGCACCTGGCAGAGTGACATCGACATCTTCCAAATCAAAAAGCAATGCCTTCCCTATACTACCACCACACGTCAGTCACCCAGGTTCACTGAGAGGGTGCCCAATAAACACCCACAAGAAATCTATTCATTTCGTATTTTTTTATTTACTTTATTTGTTCGCGTTTAAAAAGTGAATGAAAATTCACTCTCACAATCAACCGCATCGAAAAAAACATGTGTGTTGGGTAGACCACATGCAAAATGCATTTTATACACAAAAAAATCACATAAAAATTTGCCCATTTTACAAAAAAAAACACATAAAAATCTATAGATTATAAAAATATCAGTCAGTAAAAAAATATTACAAAGAGCTAGTAACAACACGTATATAAATTCTCTTTTAAAAAAATAAAATAATGTATCGCCTTTTGTAAAAGAACTCTTCTTATACCTATGTTTAGTCTCCCCAAGAAAGCAGTAGCCTCATCCTCCCACCCTGGGTATAACATCTATGCCTAAAAACTATATATTTTAAAGTTGTTGCCCGTATCTAATGTACAAAACAAGGAGGGAGCTGAGATATGGGAGGTTTCGATAGTCATAAGTTTTCCTTTTTGTTACCTACTAGCACTGATGCTCATTCAGTTGGAAATTGAGAATGATTATTATTATTACTACGTACTTAGGTACACTCACACACAACAGTACTGTATGTATAATCTAGCTTTAATTGAGATTTGATAAGGCATCCAAACGTGCGTTATATGGCTGGCTAAAATCTCTTAAAAGTCAAGGTTCTAATCGTGTTATTAGCACCTCATTAAAAAGTCTGCCAACAATTCACACAATCTGTTTCTAATCACGAGTCGTCCGCGTCATATATCGTAAGAATGATAACAACGTCTTTGTTGTTGAGTCAGACAAACTGAAAGTACATGTCAATTTTGAGCTCTCGTCCGTTTTGAGATATAAACTCGATAAATTACTGGTTTTGTAATGGCTAATTTTAATGTCTGTACGGTGACATTTTCGCGTCTTGTGGTCCAAACCGGAACGACACAGGCGCCTGACCGGCTAGTCCATCTCGGGACTGAAACATTTTCATGTTTTTCTCCTGCCTGTTGATTTCCCACCTCCGCATGGCGGACGCTTGCAGTTGCAGAAGTGGATCTTCGATTAAATACGCGGAGTTGGTGGGGTGGACGATAACCTTTGGACTGGAATTCGCACGCTGCTCTTTGCTCTTTCGTTTGATCTTTTGTACTTTCTTTGGATGAGAGAGATGCTGAGGCTCAGAGGGTGCGTCAATGATGGCTTGAATGTTGTCCCTGTCTGACTGGTAGTACTTCCGTTTGAGTTTCTTCCTCATGTCGTACTGGTCAAACCTCCCCTCCTTCTTGAGTAACGTTTTTTGTCGCGACCATTCCGTCATTTTTCGTAACCGGTCAACAATTGGGGTAACGCTGGGGCCGGGAGTGGACAGGTCAATGAGGGCGTCAGCAAATATGGACGAGGAGATTGGGAGCGGAGTTGTAGAATGGGATTGAGTGGCTCGGGTATGCTCCGTTGTGGACCTGGACTGAAGGGGATATTGGGACGATGGCGGGGGACTCGATGAACCCGTTGATGGTGTCACTTTTGCAGCATTGGTAAACGCAAACTGCTGCTGGTTATACGGGTAATTTTGAACCTGGAAGGGACTCAAAGGGTTAAAACTCCTTCCCTCTGCAACCGGCTGTTGTTGTTGCTGTCGATTTGGACTGGTAAACTGGAGAAATAGGGGAAGGGGGCTCCAGTTGATTTTGTGCGACCCTATCCAGAGCGTTTCTGCTGGTGTGAGACCCATCCGATTAAGGAATCCGCCCTGTGTGTCATACCCATTAAATCATCACATTAGAATCTCACAATCAGAATCAATTACCTATATGGATCCTCCGCCGCAAAACAAAATTGTGCAATAAATTCTTACATAAATGTCGCTCCCTCTTCCTTCTTCTGCCTGTGTGTTCCCTCCTTGTCCAGTCTCCACTACCAATGCGGAGCACGAGTTCACACTCCACGCACTTAAAATCCACAACGTCACAACTGTCGTGCTCCTCCACTTCATTTTGGGAAACAAAAAATTTCTAGCCATTTCCGGACGCAATAACACACTGGCTCTGATCTGAAATGACACTCCTCCACTCTGTACTTTTAAGAGGTGTGTGTGTGGACAGGTGGACCTGAGAAATGAGACTGTCTCAATGACCACCTTGGCAATCTCCTCAAGATAGGCCTTTGCGCACTCCCCTGATATCAATTTGTGAGCGGTGAGCAGTTGTAGCACCCACCTTTACAATGAACTCACTCGAGCTTGAAAACTGCACTATCAGACGGAATAAAACAATCAATTGTTTGCAAACGAGGAATTTTCATAGGTATATATCCCATCCACACGGGGTATATCGCATTCATTCACTAAAAAACTCTGTAATATTATAATTATTGGAAACTTTTTATGGTCTCCTTTCTTCTAGCGCATTTTTTAGCCAGTTTCCTCTCCTCTAATGATTTCCGTTTGATGTGAAATAACGCAAACGAGGAAAATTCCTAGTTGCCAACTAATTCTACAAGGTAATTAACGGTGACGATCGATTTATACTGAAGAACTTGAGCGGAAGAAAAATCCATGTGCAGTTATTTACGAATGCGAAGACATGACGAGACCTCAATGCAATGTCAAATGTGCACTGTCACCCCCACCACCTTATCAACTTATATATTTATGACGTGAACTTACTATAACGTAATTCTGTTGGGAGAAAAGTTACAATTAAAAATGTCAGCGAGGAGTTGACGACGCGATGGGATACTAAATCAAGACAGGCTTATATTGTAGGCGACAGCATCATAAATCGCGAAAAAAAACTTTCCTTTTCTGCACAACAGTGTCCACTAGCACTAGCTCACAGGATAACTCGAGTGTGTTTTGCTATTTATGGCTGTAACAAAACCGTTATTACATACTTTTGTGTGGTTATAGATGTAAATGTGGATTACAAAGGATATCTCACGGTGTGATCGTTTTTTTTTCTTGACAACAAATTGTAGCTGCATAACAATAGAGGACAACTCAAGAAGTTTGTTGGCGCTGACTATTACGTGAATGACCAAAGTGGAGTCGGTCAGAAATAGAATGAGTCAAGGTGTGCGCACCTTCCACTTCCGTTCATTATCTGCAACTCAGCAGGTTTTAATACTGCGTTGATTGAGAAGCGAACTTGGGCTCAGTGATCCTGATAGGTGAAGCCTATATCATGCATTGTGTTCGATTGAACTTGACAAGAAAAATAAGGATATATATTATATTTCTTTTGAGTTTTCTATGAGGCACAGCGAAACTGTGGTGTTGTAACACACGAGCTGATTGGATCTATGAATGAGTAATGTAACGTGATAGTGCACCACCGCACACACTCTGTAATACAGTGGTAGTATCGTTGTAGAGACAATAAAATCTTGATTTTTTGTGTTTTCTCCAATAATTGCACTTCCACTTTTTTCTACATCATCCCAACCCAGTTGTGGGGTGCAAATGGGGAATTCATGTTTTCAGCTAACAATGCATGAACAATGAGCTATATACACTAGATAAAAATGAATGAAAGTCTTTGTCACTCGCACAACCAGTGCTCAATCCGTAGCGTAGCTATTATTAGATCTCTACGCGTTTTCTATCTAAACGCAAAGGCGGTTTATTATGCTCTCTGCATTGGCGTGAGCTACACAAGATGATCACCTTCTCGAGTTGAGTGGTAATTCAAGATAGAGATATTTGTGTAGAAGGGGCTGTGTGAACAAGGAAAGAGTATCCTTATGCCTTGTGCTCACATTTATGATGATTGCCTTAATTACCATTACGCTGGGAGTGGATACTTATTTAAAATTTAAACGCAAGGCACGAGTATTTTGGCTTTCAAATGCAACCTCATCATAAACAACCTGAAACATGATGATTCCCGTCGAACGTATAAACAACCCTCTTTGGGAGGGGATAAGCGTATTATTTTATAGGTATACCACGCACGTTATCATCATCCAAATGGTTATTTGTTACGGTCATAGGCATACCTAAGGGGAAAAATTACAGATTTGAAAAAGATGAGTTTTTTTACACAAGCTTTAAATTACTTTTTTTATGAAGCGCATGCGTTCACACGCGTTACGGTAGAAAATGAATGCGGATATTTTTTTCTGGGATTTAAGTTGAGAGTCTGTATGTCTACCTATACGAAATAGATAAGGTGCTGCTGTTGTGAAGTTGTAAGGTTTGGGGAGTGGTCCCTTTTTAAGGCACACTCTTGCACATTTCCACTTTGCATTCAGCGATACTATAATTAGATTAGTGCAAAATACATGCAAATTATTGGCAGTATAAAGAATTGAGATAACTTCCGTCTTTAATTAACTTTAATTTGGACACGGGGTAACGGGATTAGGCCGATAACGATACGTGTCCATTTGAAAATAGTATCGGCAGTTGACATAAGAGCAGTGTTATAGAAATAATAATTGACATGGTAGACATATACATAGACTACAATTAATTAACACAACAGCTTCAATTAATCCGCTGATTTCTAATTTTCCAAGTTCAGTACGCGGAAGGTATTGGTTGTTGGAATATTGGAGGGATTGATAGATTCGATTATGTATGCCTGTCCGACGTTCTATTTCGAAGCTGATAAGAAGGGATAGTCCTTTTTTAGGGAACCCTTTCTTCACCCAAACTCTATTGTTTAAAAGAATAGGTGTATCTGGAGGACCGTGCATCTCGCCGAACAACAGATAAGCAGATAA
>JAANSN010003994.1:0-16484 GCA_036850665.1 Dicranocentrus wangi | reverse complement strand
GGATGCGTACCTGATCTTGGTTTGGTTGCTAAAAGGGTCTAGGATTTTGAATTATCACCGACTTGACGGACAATTCGCTGGTGGCTGTGAGTATTGATACAGGTACATATGCAACTACGTGAGTATATGAAATTATATGCATGCAAGTACAAACTTAAGGTGTAGTCGAAAAGACAACTACAGGCTGCAAAGTTTTTGACCCGAAATAAAAGGATACATGAGGCTCATGTCGTTTTCGCGATGGAGGAACCCCCGTTGTTTTCAATAAAAATACTGAACGATTCTTTACGTGATCAGATCAAGGATCCGTAGACTCCATCCGTAGACTCATTTCTATTTGCATTGCATGCATCTAGTTCAGCAAGTAACACTGCGTAAAACATACCTAATGTGTTCTATTAATAAAAATTCACGTTGTTTCTACCTAACGGAAGCAGTAAAACTTTACCTACATCGCAATGATTGGCATCCTTTAGGTCGACCCTTTCTCCTTGGTCTCCAAATCCGGATGTGACTGTGACTGTATCCTATATAGTATTTAAAATGTTTGAACAACTAATAATCCTCACGCTGAGTCCGTACTCGTTTTTCAAAGCTACATTTTATTAGCAGTGATATATATATGATACATTTCAAGACCTATTCTATTTCATGACATTGCATGACCTTTCACCTTTAGGGTATCGCGCAGCTTTAGAAAGCCTGTATATGTTTTTACTGAAAGTGCTGGTGGCTCGAATTGACTGCTGTTGGGTTAGAGGAAACAGCTTGGCATGTGAATTATAATAAAAGTTTGCGTTCGTTTGTCGCTTCATCGGTATTTTATAAATTAATATTGATTAGGCATGCACATGGTAAAGCCACAGCCATGCTTGGTGTGCGAGCATGTATTTCTGGTGTGAAAATGAAAAGTGAAATCATAAATTACAAAACCAGATTAATTTCAAGCTGGAAGGAAGGCTGGCGTGGAAAATAGGGCATGCTATACTTTCCAAACGTATTAATAAAGTTATAGTCATGTTTCCTGTTGCCTATGCATACTTCCTAATTCCTTGTAACTGCATAAAATTCTGTAAGCACTTCAGTAATTTTTTAGTTTCATGAATCATGACTTCCTTCCTTCACCAGCACTCCCGAGCTTTATACTTGTCTGCAGCCCGAAGATGGCTCAGCAAGAAGGAAGGTGTCTAGAAGACAAGGTTTGGGGTTCACAAAATGATCATATAGATGACAGATACGGAAAAGGAATAAATGAAGATGATTTTCCTAACATTAAAAGGGCAACAACAACGGTACGGGAGCGATTCGATTTTTATCTGTTTTTGACTGTGATATTTACAGGGCATCTCCTCAATCGAAGCATGTAACTCACATTATAGCTAATTTGCATAATCAAAGTAATACTATATGCTATCTCTAATATAACGTTCAAGTACATCCCTACTAAATAACGAATAATATAGCAGTGACTACTCTACCGTCTATACCGCCCCATCCATACTCAATTCTACGCATTGTGACAAACATACGGCAGAAATAATGTACAGATCAGATAATGACGTGCAAATGTATTTTATACATTATTGCGAAATACATAAAACAGGGTGTATGGAAGTTGGAAAACATGCGTTATGAATTACATTACGCCGTGAAAAGTAGGTTTCAAGAAGCTTGCCACTGTGTCAGTGTGACCCCATATTTAAACGTAAACCCCTGTCCTGATTTCTTACAGCATTTTATAGCTTGACGACGTAGTTTATGCGAGCGATGGAATCTTTTGCATTCGTACTAGAGTTTCACATTTTTAGCCCTTACAAAAGTTATACTGAGAATACTTACTGAAGAAGATGTCACAACCGAAAAATAGGATTATTGTTAATATTACCAAACTACAAGTGTTTGGGCGGATGTGTACGTGTGGTGCGTTTCACTCGCATCAATGCATATTATTATTTTTCGGCACAGTATAAAAGAGTTAGTTACAGCAGCACCGATTCGTAGTTCTACTCAGCCAACCCATTGCCAAGTGTACTCACTGCCTGTGGCACATAATATTCTGCAGAGTCCCTGACCCTTAGTTAAGAAACGACCCGAATTTTGCCACAAGGCAAGGATTACGTTAATTACGTATATTACCGACCAATTTTCTCACAGAAAAAATGGCTTCTTCCCAGATTTTATTCGCAGGGGTACTTTTATCTTGTTTCGTTGCTTTTACATATGCAACCGTAGGCGGGCAATGTAAGTGCAACTTGAACATTACAACGGTCATTTCTCATTTCTTTAAAACTTTCCTTTGTGCATTTGTTATATTAATTTAATGTATTTTCATTTGTAGATTCAGTCAACGTACACTTTGTTCCGCCACTGGTTACTGCCCCGTGCTCCATAGCTCAATTTTGGGCACCTCAAAATGTAACCTGTGCATTGTGCTTCTGCATGACTGGGAGTCTCTCAAGATGCATACCTCAACCTGGGTGTAACCCTCAGACACAAAATTCAACTTCCACTACTGCTAATCCAAGCAGCCCGGGATCAAATGAAGAAATGACAACAACACCCTCCACCCAAAGTGATACTAATTCCAACTCCAGCGCTCCTACAAACCCTGGTGCACCAGCCCCTGGAGGCGGAACAGGGATGCCAGCCCCTGGAGGCGAAGCAGGAAAACCACCAGCTACTGGAGGCGGAACAGGGATGCCAGCACCTGGAGGTGAAGCAGGAAAACCACCAGCCACTGGAGGTGAAGCAGGAAAACCACCTGCCACTGGAGGTGAAACTCCACCCGCGCCACCAGCACCAGCTCCTGGCGGAGAAGCACCAGCAGCGGGAGAAAGTCAGGGAGGAAAGGTTCGAGGGGCTAAACCCGGTAAGACGCCATCCAGGCGGAGACGAAATTCTCGGGGTTACTAATTCACTACATGTAAGTAACTGTAGAGTAGCTATTGGCTTCGCCGGTGTCGAAAATATGAATAATAGGACGAAATGTTTAATGAATACTTTAGCCTGTCTAATTTTTTTAATTTATTAAAAACTTTTCAAAATATTGTTAGTATTATTCGTATTTTTTACTGATAAATTTCAATGCCAATTTCACGAGACCAATAAAACTAGACATAAAGCAACTGTAAAAATACACAATAACAACAAGGATTTGAAGGACTTAATAAGACAATACAGTACGAAAAGTGAGATACACGAGCATAACCTAGTTTTACTTCATATATTTCGAGTCATTTTCTGAAAGCAATTTTGCTGAAGACTTTGCGTCGAGAAACAACCCACTGACTTCATTCACGTCGTCTTTTGTGATTGAAGTCCTGCCATTTATTTTAGCAGTAACAGCGGCAGGTGTAAGAAGCTGGACTGCATAACGGAGGGTTGTCTTTTCTCCTACTTCACTTAACAATTCGAGCGCATCTGCAAACAAAATCAACCATGAAAACGCATCCTTATACTTAGCAATACAACCATTAACTCGCAATCACAACTACGGCTGAGCTGATATATATTACCACTTTCAATTGTATGCCCCTCAGTTTTTCCTCTGATTTCCAAAATTTTATGCATTTCGTCCTTCGTATATGGAGACGTTTTCACAATAACTAGACGATCAAGAAGATCCATCGGAATACCATGAGGAGCTACAATATCTTCAGTACCACGAATGGTACACCTTCCTCGATTAGTCGCAAAAATTACAATAGGAGCAAGCGAGCTTTCCATGTGCCCGATGAAGGTACGTGAAGCATTCGATATCAAGCATATGAACTTCGTCGATGAATAAAACACCTGGAACCAGTTCAGCAATTCCCTAATAGAATAATAATTACGTTTTTAAATTGTGTAAACGTACTTCTTTACAAGTTTACCTTACTTCATATAATTAGTCATAGTCAATATTTGCAGTAGTAATAGTATAAATAGTAAATAATATGCATTACCTGATCTATATATCTATTTACAACTTTGTTGATTTCCTTCCGAAGCTTATCCGTGATTTCAGTTTTTCGAGGTTTCATCAGTTGACCCAGCATGGATAATATATCCTGTCCGCCTTGTGGTCTGGCATTGGCAACATCCAAGTCATGTAAAGTCACATCCTGAACAATTTCCTTCTTTTTGTGGACTTCGCCTTTCGGAAGTGGAACATAATCTTCCGCTTCTAGATCATACTCTGTAGCAAAAGCGTCGCTTCGACCTTGTCTCTTGACAGCGCCTGAATTTGCTTCAATATAAATGACATCGCCTTCTGAAATCTTGGGATTCATAAAAAGAACGTTTTATACATTATAAACCCATTTTAGTCAAATTCAATTTGTTCCGGTTTATATGAATTAGAACAAAAACATACTTGAAGCAACATAATATTGAGATGTTAAGTAAATGATAAGCACATTTTGATAATAGTGTATTTTAGTTTTCACCTTTTCCTTTTGAATGGCTTCATATATGGAAGGATCTAATTTAAGCTGCTTGGTTCCTTTAGACGTTTTCAACCCTACAATTACATGACTGACAGTTTTCCCATACCCTCCAATAGGATTCTCGGTTTCATGTGGTGTAATTTCCGTCACTTCTCCTTCATAAATCTCCTTTGTCTCTATATATATTATAAATACAAGAATCGTTCACTACTTACAATTTTCCTGCTCCACGTAATCGACATATCCATATTTATATACTATTATGTCTAAAACTACAAGTATATAACTAACTACTAACTAACCCTTTATACGAAGCCCAATTGCTCGACGGAAGTTCTCCATCAAAACCTCCGTTTTCTTCACCTCCGAAGAATACACTTCAGAGCCAACCATAGGGCAAAAGGGCACTTTTGAACCGAGTTCGTGGGCAATAGCGAGTGCAATTGCAGTCTTTCCTAAAGTTCAATAGTCCCAATACAAAATTCTTACGCGAAATTGATTTCTAATTACCACTAAGATTTTATTTTAATGATATAAATGGTTTTTATAGTTCTATTACCAGTGCCCGGAGGACCTGCCAACAAAACAGCCCTTCCAGCCATTTTCTTTGATCGAATCATGTCTACAATGATTCCAGCTGCCTGTAAATCAGTAAAGAAATTAGCAAATCCGTATAAACAATTCATTTTCAATTCAGATAACAATTCTATCTATATATTATTTCGTTAACTAATAGTAATTTTTAGTTTAGGACATCACAACTTTGTCCATTTGAAAGCCTTACTTCTCGAGCTTCTTCCTGACCCACTAAACCGGCCGCCTGGGGATGTGGCACGGAATTATCGTCTAGCCCAAGACCCCTGACATGCGAGTGAGCTGAAATTCGTTGAGCCTTGGCAGTGCTCCGAACTTCTTCGATTTTCATGGCTGCTGCGATCTGATCTGAAGGAACTTCTCACTGATGATAATATCCTGAAATGATAACAACAAGTTTAGTGATCACTTTGTAACGTTAAAAAAGCAAACACGTAAAAGCAGTTTCTATCTTTCTTTATATTTTTATTCGAGTATTATTTTCACCGGAACACTGACAAATGACAGGTGACAGGTACTATCGTTTCCCAATTCCGAACGTCCGACTCAATCTGAACATGAATTTAAAATATAAAAAAAACTCCGAACCCAGAACTCTGATATCATATATATACTAAACTTGAGTTGTGTTTTGTCAATAATAGTTTTGTCGTTATTTTCATTTGGTGAAGAAATGACGTGATCCTCCTGTAATACCAACAACAATCCAAAACCTGAGCATTTTCTTACCGATTGATTAAATAGATGTAGCGTTGGCGTATGACTTTCCCCACACCTCACACTATTTCAATTAGTAGCATCAACTTTCACCTTTCGACCTAACCTTCCGAAGAAGAGGAAACTAGTAAAAATAGTATTATCTTTGTTTGAGTACAACTAAATTTTTCGTAAGACTTTCGTAAGAAATGTGCTCCAAAAGAAGAAGCGGTGCGGTCCAATAGGTACCAAAGCGGTATAGGAAGGTAGTAATATGTGTATGGCTGGAGACGAGATGTGCATAGGCATTTAATTATACCGATGCATCACAAGATGAAAAATAGCGTAATGCATGGCAAGTATATTACGTATTGGTTTGGGATATGTATTTTTGTAAGTATGTATCACATTGTTTGCGTTTGCGTATAGGAACCAACTTAAAATCTCCTGTTCCCGCTACCTTTGAGCATCTTGAGGTTCTATGTCCTTTTGCGAAAACCGTTCTATACATCAGAATACATACTATAACTATCGGATCAGATCAGAGATCATCTATATGAAGATGAAGTAGTACAAAAGGGGTACTAGTTAAGGTATAAGACATTCCACAAGAAAGTACATACTACGTAAGACAATGCGAAGAGAAAATACGACTGTTTTAATGTCTGGCTATGGCTGGATGCAGTATTATTTGCAGCTATGAAGAAGTGCACGGGGGATGATATACGGTACTACGGACTACGGACGGAGTATTTATGGACAGATCCAATATGTCCATGAGAATGTTTGCTATCTCCAAAAGTGCCGGATTGCAAAGGCGTCAAGAAGGCGAGTGAACATTTTTTTTGACTATCTTAAACTGTTATCTTCTTCTCTTGTCTTTACCTTTCAGACGCACGCACACATTTTTTTTACATGTATGAATGAATGTGAGCACATGCGACATGCACACACGGTGTGATGTGATGATAACGTGGAATTTGGAGCTCTGGAGCAATCTGGCTCTGTTACAATTTGATGTAGGCTGAGTTATATATAAAATTGTAGTTTTGACGTGTATTTAGCAGCATTTTATTTATAGTGATGATTAGGAAAGGGTTGATGACTAACAGGTATAAAATTACTGTCAATCCAGGTAGCGTCAACTAACTAGAAAATTGAATGAATATGTAATATAATATGTAGTCTTCGCTGCCTCATTCCATATTATCCCGTTCTTAGCATAAGTCAGATTTATAAACAGTAATTTATGTCATACTAATAGCACAAATTGCAGGTGTGCCGTTACACGTTATGTGGCCACCTTAAATCTGTTATTCGTGTATTTTTAAATGCGTTCGGTGGGTAGGATTAAAAACAGTCGTTGCCTTTTTTATATTTGCATAAAAAAAAGTTGTGGAATGATGATGCGGACACAATGTTTTGTCCTCCTATAACTTGTCTATAACCTTACAGTTATACTATTTAATAGCACGGGTAGTGCATCAGATAAGCTTTAAAAGACAAGCTTATATAAGTTTGGCATGGTTCATGAAGTCTTCACCAAAGGTGATTCCGGTTTTCTAACGCTCTGTGTTTGGTACGGTACTTGCATGATTTTACTTTCACATGAAGGCAAGGTGTGCAGAATCATGTGTAAACTAAACCATAAGTCCTACAATCCTACAATAAGTATTGTAGGATTATTGCAAATATGCAGCTGCAAACATTTACGTTTACTGTACTATGATAATATTATGTCTCTAGAAATTTCCATAAGATGTAGATGTCGATGTTGCTGTAGTATGAAATGTCAAAAGTGTCCATGACTTGTGGGGAGATGAACGGTGATTTCAGTTGCGTCCCTGAGTCTGACGAGTTAGTATCGCATTTAGGTTTGATAAGAAAATTCTGTTTAATTAGTTCCAACGTGTCTTCATTATTCTCTCGCACCGACGACAAGTACGCTACAAATACGTTATTTATTAACACGGGAAACTATAATTTATTCTGCAGTATAATTGTGAATAGTGAAGTACAATTTTTAGACACTTGTAGTTTATTTATACAACACGATTTTTGTGTTACTTCTTAAACCGATTTAAAGACCCAGGGATCGCGAAGGTCGTATTTCCTCCTGAGCTTCTCTTTATTGCGTAGATATCATAATTAATATATTATTGTTTGTGGTGGGTCGGAAGATTACAAACTTCATGCTGGAACAATGCTGCACCTCCCATATCAACAACTGCCACATCACCAAAGCCAGGGAAATGTATCAGACTGCAATGTTTCTGACACGGTGTCCGAATCATCGGACAATGCCACGCTTATGTCCCTTTCCCTAACGGACTTGACTGCTTTAGGAGCTGGACCGATTCGCGAAGACATCCGTGTCAATAGGAAGAAATTGGAAGGATTAATCATACGAGGTATGTGTACCCAAATAACTTATTATTTCCGTTTTTTGTTACATAAAGTTTAGCAGGAGGGAAAAGTTGGATACTTTCATAACACTACTCCTCTCATATTACATACGTAGTACAAATTAGTTGGCTAACTATATGGATTCATTTCTTTTGGTCGTATTGTGGAACACTCTGATTTTTTTCAAGTGCTCCAACCAGTCGACCACGTAGTAATTGGTCCGAAGGTTATTGGCATTCGTTAATCGTTAGGAACAATGAATTAGGGCATGCTAATAATGGTCGGGACTATGGACTCAAACATAACCTTTTTCATAACAAAACAACGTAGTTTGCATACAATTGGGATTTTGTCAAGTCGCCTTTTGTTGACGCGGATTTTTCGCCAAAGTACACACTTACTCCAGATACATACATTATTCAAAGCAACGGATCTACGTGACCGTTGGGAGACAACTCGCCAAAAGAGCATCTCCATTCCATATTCCATCCAGTAGACAATAGGCATTTTTCCTCACAGTTTTTGTCTTACATAAAATGCACTTTTGCTATACTATACAGATGCATGCACCTATTGAACATTTTCGCTTGAAGCTTCCATATATTTCAATTTCCATTGTCTGGGGGGGAATTTTACTTTACCCTTATTCCATATCATTAAAGAAACAAAAAAAATTCACTGCTTACGTGGACGATGGACTTCATACTGTTTTTTTTTTACCTCTATCTATGCGATAAGTTTAGTGATGGATGGATGCGTTGATCTTTGTCGTACGATTTTTTAGCCAATTTACATGATCTTGATTTCCAAGCTGTGGAAAAATAATGAGTCGATGGTGCTTTATGGGAGGGAGGCGATGACAAGCTGAGATTATAATGGCATGATGACTGTAATCGCCTCACACAAGAAAAAATGGTCCGTTACTTTTCTTCCATATTCCCATATTATTATTATTTTTATCAGCTTTCCTCCATATATCATATATCCACTGTGACTTATGGATTTAGTTTTGGTTTGCATACTTTTGACGGGGAGCAGCGTCACGTTATCATCAAATTTCCTTCTCTATGCATAGCACTGATAGCACTCACAACAACAAGCACAACTACGAAACTAAAAAAACTATCGTGTCATTCATGTCATGTCTTTTGAACGCGTCTTCTGTAGACATCAACCTACCATAATTTGCAATTACCTACCTATGCGGAGGAGCTCTTCAACTTATTCTCCTCCATATCCTCCAACTAAAACTTATGCACTAAAACTATCCACATCATGATCCATATAATATAATTATAATTATAATAACGTTTGAATATCGTAAACATGATAAAGGATAATTAGTATAAAAACTCACGTCAGTTCAGTGATGATAACAACACATTTTGCCATTTTGATTTATCCATTGCTAGTTTAGTAGCTCTCTCACTTTTCATACATTTTTTGTATTGCATTACCAAGAAGAACAACTTTCACCTGAGATGACCCTGGAAAACGAAACGCCACGCAAGCACAAGCACACACACACACACACACACACAATGCGCATGAGATTGAGTAAGCGTGAGTGCATAATAATGGGTCAAAAAGGAAAATTTTGGAGGACAATGACAATGATGATATGAAAGCCTATAGATTTCTGATTGTATTTATAAACAATAAATTCTCAAGAAATCTTTTAGTTTTGGTACGGATATCGATTTCGAAATTGAAAGTTGCGCTTTTCCTCTCTCCTCGTTTAAAACTGACTGGGAGTTTAAATTCGTGCCTTTCCTTTGGATGGTAACACATGGTTTACCAGTTCCACCAAGTCGGCCGTGTTTATCTCTCTCTCTCGAAGTTTGTTTGTTGCTGTCCAGGTCGTCAGGTGAAGAAGGTGTCAAAAGTTCAAAAAATACAGACAGACCAATCTCTTTATAACAACACGCTATCAATAAGACTTTGAGTTTTTTGTACAACTTATCGACGACTTATCGGATATATCTTTTATCACGAAAAGTTCTCACGCCTTACACCTGACTTTGGAAGGATATAATTCACGGTGTTCAGTTCAGGAGGACTTCAGAAGACTTGGGGGAGCAACACGGGTGGGTTTGTTGTGTGAGAGATCCGATATCCGATCAGCATCGTTAGGGAGAGAGAGAGAGAGAGACAAAATCGGCTCATTTCATTTTTCATACGCATTATGACGACGTCAGTAACTTGGATGGCGACTGACTATGGTCAGTTTGTGGTTCAAAGGGACCTTGGTAGCCATGCAGAAGACAATGGTATGACGTAAAATATACTGTGTGCTGAATGAGGGCATATTTGAGTTAATTACGCATGCATAATTACGATATTGACAAGCAGGGGTGATAATCTGAGATGTTTACCGGAGCCGTTTTATTTATATATGCTTTCAGAAAGAGATAATCCACAAGACAAACCGTACATGGAAAAGGTAAACAGATGTGATTAGTTGATTTTGTTTTGGCAGTACAGAACATTCTGGATACAGCATGAGTAATAATAATGAAACGGAATTTTTTTTGCGATTTCAGTTGATGGAAGCAACTAATACATACATACAGTGGCCTTCCCGTATGAAAATTGGAGCAAAGACGAAAAAGGACCTGTATGTGCGAGTTTATGGACACAATCCTGATGACGTTAATGAAGCCAAGGCTCAAATTCTTGCAGATTTTGGACCTCATAGAGTATGTAACCAAAATCAAGGGTGTGATGCTAAACTGCTTAGAATTAGAATGTGTGGGTTACTGATGGAATGATTGGGATGGTTTTTGCAGGACTTGCGGATTACTTTGAAAATGGAAATAAGTTATACTGACCATTCACATCTGATTGGATGTCGAGGAGCTACTATAAGACGTGTTATGGAAGACACTGGCTGTCACATTCATTTTCCTGATTCTAACCGGATGTCAAAGGACCACAAGAGTAATCAAGTCACAATTGCTGGTAGCTCTGTTCAAGCCGTGGAGCAAGCTCGATCTCGTGTTCGTGTAAGGGCATTATTACCGTTATTATGATTTCAACTTTTGAAAACATGCTATTGAGATCCTAAGGACTTTTGTTGCAATGCAAACGTTTCTTTTTCTGTACTTCAGGAGTTAAGTCCATTGCTCTTCCAGTTTACGTTGCCTATTGTTAACCCTACGTACGATGGCAATCCAGATGCCCATCATGTATTCATTGAAAACATCCAGTCGAACTTCAATGTTCAGGTTACCATTCACCCTCCAAATAAGTTACAGCAGACTTCAGTCACTGTCAAAGGTTGTGAGATTGATGCATTGAAAATCAAGGAAGCAATTGCGAAGATCATTCGGTATTTTGCTGGTGGCAACATGGTAATTCTGAATTCTAAAAATGTTCATACTCAACTCGACCTGTTATGTTTATGATCTACATATTTCACACCGCTTACTTCTACTTTTAGGTAAACAACCTGTCTGTCGAATCGACCATGGAAATATCTGCTGCTCAACACAGCTTCGTA
This sequence comes from Dicranocentrus wangi, assembly GCA_036850665.1. NCBI lineage: Eukaryota > Metazoa > Arthropoda > Collembola > Entomobryomorpha > Entomobryidae > Dicranocentrus > Dicranocentrus wangi. Next base: position 4,859 of record JAANSN010003994.1, on the reverse strand, counting down.
CGTGCCGTGAACGACAGTAACATTCACAGTATCATGATGAATACGGCTGCCAAAATCATCTTCCCAGATCTTAGTGACACCAACATTCAACAAATCAAACGTTCAAGAGTGTACGTTAGTGGAGACATCAACTGTGTTTACAACGCACGGCAGCAGTTAATTGTAATGCTTTCAGGCTCACAAAAATGAACGGGGACATTCACTTTTTCAATTTTATTATTAGCTTATTTATGTAATATTGGCAGGGCTGTTTACCACTTCGGATGATTTTCGACCTCGCTGATGACTTTCCCCTTGACTGGGAAGCAGTCCGAATGATTGGATCTGAGCTCAACGTGAATGTGAAGCTCATCAACCGTAACCGAGGGTCTAGTGACCGTGGTGGTCCTGGATCTGCATCTTTGCCTCCACCGATTCCTGGAAGAGGTCGAACAATTCAACTAATTGCTGCAGAGAGGAATACTGCAAATATTTACGAAGCTAGGCGTCGTATTTTGGGAGCAATGGAACCTCCTGCATCAGTTAGCGTTCCCACGACTTACGCACTTCGGCCTACCATTACTTCCGGTACTCATACATAGTTTTTATAATTCCAAACTCTCAATTTGATAATTAATTTCTCAATTAATCTTAAACGTCATTTATCATTTCAACTGAACCTTGTATTCATGCAATTAGGAAATATGTATCATTTTGGCAACCGGCTTTCTGCACCACCTGGACCATTGCCCCCACTGATGCTTCCCCCAAGTCCTAACATGTTATCGCCTGTTTTGTCACCATCTTTTTGGCCACCTACTCCATACGCCAGTCCATTTTGCTCACCACCAATTGCAACGTGCGTTGTTAGCAACGGGACAGCTGGAAACACTGGTGGAATCACGCCAGGAGATCCACCTCCGGGTTTGACTAAAATGCATGGCATGTCTTACAACATGCACAGCTCTCAGGGGAATCATAGTTTTGGATATAACAACAATCTTGCTACCCCAGTTGGTCCTACACCAGAGTTCAGCTTGGCTACTATGAATGCCATGAAGCAGAATATGCACTTGCCATTAATGGACAACTCCAGTATTAAATCATTTCCCACCCCTGCTTCTTCAACGGTATCAGAAAGCTCAAACTCGCATTCTATAAATACAATTATTCAAGAGATTCGAGATTTTGATCTAAAGCGGAAAGCACCTGGTTGGGAGCGATCTAATACTGCGCCTAATTTACTCGGGAGAACATCTGGAGGTACTAGTTCTAGTAATGATGGATCAGTGTCGGGAGAAAGTTCAGATATTTCGATTTCATCAGTAAAGCCAACTAATCCTTTCCAGGATAAGAAGTATATGGCTGTGAAAGGTAATACCAAATACCGTTCATCAAACACGCTTCAGTGAATACATATTACTCAACTCTTAAAATGGTTTTGTTCCTTAAAGCGATGTACAATGCGAAAATTGGACCAAACCCACGCGTACCCAATGCTGAGTGGGCCGGTTGTGGATTTAGTCGCACTCATCTAAGTTTGTTTCCGGCCGAAGGAGATAGTAAGAACTCGGTAAGAGTAAGTGGGGGTGACAGTGGCGAAACTAAATTAGGCATTGGCGAAGAGGATAATGCAACCGCTGCGGCAGCATGGACTGAATCGATTGCTGGTTCTTCTAACAACGAAGATGGAAACAGTATGAACATCAGCTCAACTTCTGGTAATAAATCTAAAGACTGTAGCAGTATTCAGAAGACGCCACTGGGACCACAGCAATCAAATCTGTTAGATTTTTCTGCTTCACGTACTACAACTGACCGAAAACCATTGGATTTGCCTGCGCTATTCATAGAAAATGGACTTGAAAAATATATACGTAATTCAAAATATTTTTTATTTAAATCAATTTGTCAAACTTTTACAAACCGACGACATGTCATGCTTTTTGTCTTTCGTTTCAGATGCATTTATGTCTGAGGAAATTGATTTAGATTCGTTTGCAACTCTAGCTGAAAGTGATCTCAGAGCCTTAGGAGTATCTTCATATCCAGCACGGAAGAAAATGCATCTCCTAATTGCCGGCCTCAATTGTTCGCAAAGTGACAGTAAGGATAATAATAACTGGGAATAATGATTTAGCTTGTTAGTGTTTCGCAATAAGTTAAGAAAATGGTTCGAATAAGCTAAGATTAATAATTTCTAAAGAAGTGTTATATATATTATGCAGTTATGCTACGTTTGTGATATTTTCCTTTATGATCTTGATCTTGATGATATGCCTGTGTACTTACATGCATGTAAAACTCTGCAGTTACTTTTGCAATTTAACTTTTTTGTTTGTACAATAATAATGTAACACATCGATATATAGTCACAGTATTTTGTTCGTTTTTTGAAGTATCGAAATAATTCATGGGTATTTGTACTTGTTTCCGGTAATTATCAATAATAAACTACGGTTTAGATATATCGTCATAATATTATTACATATATACTTGTCGCTTCGTAATTGTACTTTCACAACACAAGTATTTTCTACTTTAAAACAAAATATTTTAATCCTCTCCCAAAAATTTTAAATACGTAACGATAAGTACGTTGTATATACTTAAAATTCAATCATCATTCATTCTTTATTATTTTCCCCCGGAATGCGACTTTTTTCCATGCAGATCTACATGTATAGAACTTTTTCTTTTATCTACAATTCCACTTACTAGTCCCAACGGTTCCTCGGAAGGATCTAACTCGTGCGATCTACGTGAACCGACAAAACTTGTCATCGTTATTATTGTTGCATTGTTGTCAAAATATTATTTGCTTCGTAAGTATACTTATTGGTGTGGGATGACTTACCGTAAACGAAGTGTCATACCGTCACATTGAACAGGTATTTCCTGTACAACCGTTTGGTATATACTCGATGAGAAGTCCATCAGAGAAACGATGCTAGCTGTTTCCGACAATCTCTTCTGGGTTCCTAATTTGTGCAGAATTTCCTTAGCTTGCATCGTAGTACTGCCTCCACTTTGCTTACTACCTTTCCTCCCTGCTGTTGGAATGAAAGAATCATAACTTGGCAAGTGCCATTTATAGAAGATGTCTGTATACACATAGCAGGTCCTTATGATATCCCTCGTTTCTTGAACTAGCCTCAGTAAAATATAAACATTTTCATGGAGAACATCCAGCGAATACCAAAACTCATTGAGCATTAATACTGCACGTTTCAAATCCTTTTCGGTAATAACGCGTGGAACATTGTTGCTTTTCGAAAATCGGAGCATGGCAGAGGTGAGAGCCCGGCCATGTAATTGTTTATCATTGTCCAGATCTATGGCACTAATATGGTTAACAACCAACGACAAATCCTCCGCTGCCATTTCTACTTGGTCTAAAGTATACTGAAGGAATCTGTTGAATACTGTTATGCGCTCCTCTGGATGCAATCGTCCAAAAGTTTTTATATGGTCCGAGCTTGACTTTTTAAAATATACGGTGAGGGGTGACCACTTTACAGAAAATACGTCATCATCCTCATCTACGTCAAACGTTGATTCCAGGCCGGGTCCCACTCTTTTTCGGGGTCTAGGAATTGTCCTCACTTGTTCAGTTCGTACATTTAGAGGATTATTTTCATCTTTGATTGACCATCTTTTCGTTAGTTGCTTTAAAATAGCTAGGGCGTCCATCCTCATGTGATGACAGTTTTCATGGAATGATTCAGCTAACTCTATGAATAGTTCTCCAGCTTGAGCTAGTTCTTGATACTTTTCCTTTACATCGACTAAACAGGCTTGCATACTAAACTTATCTCTAGGACTGTCTATTAAATGTTGACAGGCAAAACTTAAAATCCAGGTGTAGCCCCCGATAACAGAAAGACCGTCTGTTCCTGGCTTAATGCTATCCCAGTATGATAACTTTTGAACAAGTGCCTTCACAGAAGAAACTGACTTGGTGAAACAGCGAGTGGAGGAACAACAAAGATTTTCGAAAGATGTGATAGATTTGCAATCGGACTGTTCCCACAATAGCCTGTACCATCAAAGGTTTGAATTGAATGATATCAAAAATTGCCTTTTGTCTTGATATTTTTAGGTATATATCCTTTATGATGATTGAGCAACTAGGATTAACTCTTAATTTTTATCCTCCTTACCTATCCTTATTAGATTCTTTGCGAAAACAGGAGCACCAAAAGCAATTTGATTCAGATGAGCTGTAACATGAATGCATAATAATCTATTTTTACAGTGGAAATGGGAACACAGAAGAAAAAGGATTTTAAAGGGCTAAATATGATTTTACAACTCTTTTTTAAAGGATTACTCAATGTCAGTTGAACGTTTCTTGGCTGTTCTTGTCCTTCTCGTGTCAATTGTATGCAGAACTGAGGTTCTGAACGCTGAGCTTTTAACGGCAGATGGGATATGTGGCCCATTGATATTATCTAACAGCGTCTTAAGATCAGCAAGCGTTTGCGCGTTCCAACTATCATAGATCTCTTGACTAAGCATTGTATTCTTTGCCAATATAGCGTGAGCACAAAAGCGTTATCGCCTTCAGGTCCTTCCGGTGTTTTTCCTTAGATTGCAACTGCAAGCCAGTGATGAAACGGCCACATAGAGCATAGATGATAATAAGTCAGCATGAGGCTTTCCTAGGATGGCTGTTGGTATCATGACGAAAATTTCATTTATAAAGATGGGCCAATAGGTCCATTTGTAATATTGGATGGTAGTGTGTGGTCAGTAGTGGTGTTATTGGCACAGTACGTACCTGTTGTACTTTAGACTAGACACTGCACGATCCTAGACGAAGACTGGATTTGTGCATGAAGAGGATAAGAACAAATAAAATTATTGGCAATTTTGGA
>JAANSN010003993.1:0-16489 GCA_036850665.1 Dicranocentrus wangi | reverse complement strand
ACGCTATTATATGTAGACGTCTTATATATGTTTTATAAACCATTCAGCTACGTAATTTCCATCATGTTACACATGACTAGTTACCTAGCTGAAAGCAAAGCTTTACTCATGTTTGTCCGTCTGTCTGTCTGCCTGTCCGTCCGTCTGTCCGTGACCACTCTAACGCCTAGACCACTTGACCGATTTAGTTCAAACTTGGCACAACTGTTCTATAGGTCATACGCAATCGACTGAATGATTTTGAACCAAATCGGTCAAAAGCAACTGGGTCAAAGGTCAAGTCAAAGTATTTTTTCAAATCACAACCCATGGCGAATGGGGTGTCGTTCAAAACCCCATGGCAACTTATGAACGATCAAATAAACAATTATGAAATTGGACGGTCAGGTCAGGTCAAAGGTCAAGTCAAAGCATTTTTTCAACTGACAATAAGCTGTCTGGTCAGCTCTATCTTCTGCCTGGCCAGCTTTTTAACTTTTTAACAGCTTTAAAACTTTTCAGCTACGTATCTAAAAAGTTTACTTCTCTTTCTTTTTAAAGATTTTAATGTCACTCATGTCGTTTTGAACGCGTGGGACGGTCTCATCAACTTCAACCCTGACCTTCCAAGCTTGAACGACAAACCTTAACCGACAGTAATCACTGAAAATTATATAGTAAAAGTTTACGAACCTTCAGTTCCTTCGTCCTGCATGTCCGAAGTCCATCGTGTGAGATTGTCACGGAGAAGCTGCATGGTGAGAGTTGAATCTATGTAACTCTCCTCAGATAATGAATCCAACTCCGCAATGGCATGTTTAATAATTTAACGTATATATTTATTTACAGGCAACCGTTTTTATTTGAGGGGTAGACGTTATAATACTTAATAGACTTAGGAAGAAAAACATTCACCTTGTGAGAACAGGCTATATCGAGCGATCAAATCTTTCCTAAAAACACAGAGATGTGCAGTATATTATTGTTATATTATGAAAAAAATGAAATCCAACACCACAGCTAATTCTTCTTATTATTATTTGTATAATAAAGTATTTTTATTGCATCGAGTTTTCAAATTCGGTGTGAGATGTACGGTTATTAGATGACGTCCTTAAAAAAACAACAGCACATAAAAGATGCGCATTTGCATACTGTATAGCTACCAGATCGAAAGCTTCGTCACTCCTGGTTTTTGTCTCTCGACACCCACTCGCGTATCATTATTTTAGTCAATACTCAGAGAAACAGTACAATTTCATGTGCATATGTTTTCGTAAACATTTTTTACAACCTATAATATTATCAACGAACCTATATTGTCATTATATCATAACCAACAGTTTTTGTAGCTCCGTCACGTTTAATCGTTTCATGTGACATGTGGCGTATAAATCAATTCTCAAACATCATTAGAAAAACAAATATATTGCAATTAATTAAATTAATTAAAAATACAAAGTAACGTATTTTAGAGATTGTTTAAAAGAATCAGGTTTCAGGTAGTATTACATGTACAACAGAGTACAGAGTATACGGTCCACAAACAAATGGTCATTTTAATAAGGTTAGAGTAATGTGTGGTATCTAATAGTAAGAGCCTTTTTTAACGTGGCTAGAGTACACACGCTGCTTTAATGCTGTACGAATTATTCTAATGATTTCACTGGCAAACCGCTACACTTTAATTTTGGGTTTATTGTTAACTGTTTTAGCTAAACTTTTAGTTCGTTTATCTACACCATGGCCATAGACCCTATACCATTACAGAGTTAAACAGGAGGAATCGTCCCTGAGGCGATTATTGAGGAACAATTCTAGCCTCAATGAAAAACCACTCTTTCTGAGTCCGGAAGATAAGATTTTTCCACTGATCCTTACCCAATGGTATCGTAACAAAGTTGGCTCATTGAAAAAACCGGATAATCACAACAAGATTCTGCACGTGCACATAACATTATGGCGTGCAAAAAGACGATTTCCCCGTCCAACCTCCTAGAGTAAGAGTACATAATTTATTCAATGTCCATTATCTAAACTTCGATAAATAGTAATGAAATATGAATCGGACGGTGATATTTTTTGAGATAAACGTACTAAATTCTCTTCACCCTACACATTTTTCACAATATTTTTTGGTTTCACAAAAAATCACTAATATGGAAATAAATATATAATTTTTCAGTTTATAAGTTTATCAGAGAATTGTTATATTATCATTAGTAGCAGCTCCAGGGTTCCAAGCAAACGATTCGTGGCGATGACAGTTGTTCTAACTAGTCTCGAAAAACCTCGCGTGTGTACATATGAATTAAGATTAAGTAATCCCTCTACCTGGTTTTGACCAAGCGACTTCTCGATTCTTAAAAGTTTAACAGATTTGCTGTTACTTAAATATAGGTATGTCAACCTTCTTGAATATACTTATGTATATAAACGTGAGCCCTCTATTATTGCAATTCGAGCGAATACAATTCTAAACGAGAGACTAATCAGCGAAAACAAATATAACAAGTTTGAGAAAAATGGAAATGTTTGATATTCTCGAGTTTTACAGCTATTGAGTCACCTAAAAATACCTGTAAAAGAGTCGAATACTCAAAGTACATCCAAATTTGTAAACAACTAAAAAAACCCATCTAACAAATAAAAAATTCTACGTAAATGTGAGTTTTAAACTAAATCCTAACCGCAGTTTTACAATATATAGTATTAATATAATGTGATCATGAATGAGACAAACAATTTCAGCAGAACACCTGCAACAGCCAGTTTTCGCGAGTCAGTTTTTTTATACTGGCAAGACGAGAAATAAAGTACTGATTTAAAATATATTACATTATGAGTTTTATATACGCTTTGTATGTTTTTTCTCTTCTAATTGCACAGTTAGATAAAGAGGATAAATTGATTTTTGTTCACTTGGTCACTGAAGTCATCATCATCAACCACTGTAGAGTAAACAAATGATATACATGTTGTTTGTTTTGTAGGCATGTTCACAACCATACTGGTCTGATATATGTGGGTTTACGAATAAACTGAGTATATGTTTATTAATCATTTGGGTTCAAATAAATGTTCTTTCTTCAATAATTTAAGATTTGTGGCCTCTAACAATAAGTCATTTTTGGAGAGCTGCGAGTAGTGTATGTATATATATATATGTATAACTTCTTGAGTAAATTAAACTTTTCTATTCGTGAGACTTACGACAAGTACATGTATTTTTTATAGACCATTAGACATGAGATAACACAGGTACAGAATAACTACAAAAACTGAGGTCCATACAATCAATTGCTGCCTAAATGATTAGCAGAAGTCGATACAACTAGGTGAACTCAAATCTGCAAGCACACATTTTGTCGAAAGAAGAAGAAGACAAGTTTGCAAGTAAACATGGTAATCAGATTGTTTTTGTTACCTGATAGTAACACACTATAATGTCGATTAGTAAAGTTTGTAACCCCTTTTTAGTTATATAAATCTTGAATGTAGCCAAGAATTGAATGAACCACTTTTGTAAGCTTAAATTTACTTTGAATCATTTCCACAAAATAATCTAATACAAAAATTACAGAATAACTACAAAAGCTGAGGTCCATACAATCAATTGCTGCCTAAATGATTAGCAGAAGTCGATACAACTAGGTGAACTCAAATCTGCAAGCACACATTTTGTCGAAAGAAGAAGAAGAAAAGTTTGCAAGTAACATGGTAATCAGATTGTTTTTGTTACCTGATAGTAACACACTATAATGTCGATTAGTAAAGTTTGTAAATCTTGAATGTAGCCAAGAATTGAATGAACCACTTTTGTAAGCTTAAATTTACTTTGAATCATTTCCACAAAATAATCTAATACAAAAATTTCAGTCGGCGCACTGGAAACGTTGCAATATTTTGTTAGGTTATCATACGTCCCACACCCAAGTGATATTTCGAAAGTAACGAGGTGTGAGTTAACACGTAGCACTTCAAACATTCGAGAAACGAAACGATTTGTATATAAGTTAATAACAACGGCTTCAGTTGAAGAGAGGCAGGTGGTAAAAATCATATCCGCGTTTTCCTTTAACAGCGCAATAGATATAAATAACATGATAAGCTCCAGGGATAAAACATATCACTCCCGCTATGAAAAACACTGCACCCTGAAGTCCGTTAATGGGTAAACTGACGATCACAACTCCAGCTACTGCAAGACCTGACATGTCACACAAGACAATATACACATTCAGTTTATCTTCACATAAAAGTCAGCTCATTCAGGTGGCCCTTGTGCTTAGGCTTTCTGTAGAGATAATTAAGCTTACCAAGACCAATAAGAAGAAGACAAAACGCCGCAAGGACCATCTTCCAGTTCTCCCTGACTTTAGGGTGATGAAACCAGGGCATCGAAGGGTCATAACTATTCTCTTGTTCCTCTGTGATGAGAGAATCGCTGTCCTTGGAAACTGACTGTAACGCAATAAACTGGTCCATCATAACCATGACTTTAAATATATGGTACGGGAAACGGGAATGTTGAAACTAAATTAAGCAGTATACCAAACATACTGCTGCTGCTGCTGCTATAAAATCAAACTTACGTCGTCACCGGCTCCTTTCAATTTGGTGAGACCTCGAATTATCGGTCTCACGTTGAGGGGGTTAGGAGGATCATGTATATGAACACTGACGGAATCTGTGGTAACACCAGATATACCCGTGGTCCCATTCTTTTTCGGTTTCAGGGGCGATCTCTCTGTTGTTGTGGTAGCTCCGTAGACTCGGATAGCATCATTGTGCTCCTCCTCGAATGCGTCGTCTATGGAAAACATCTGACTTCGCTTGGAACTCATGGTGCTTTCTGATGGAAAAGTAAATCCATTTCAACATTATTACTAAAATAATCTACTCCGCATTGACAATCTCTACTTGTTAATTTAAAAAAGAATAATTTGTGAAATACATAGTATAACGCTTTTGCGCAATGAACTTACCTGTCCTAGTTGACTGCTAATACTCAAAGTTGGGACGGTGATTGTTATGAGCAGATCTGCAAGTTTCAAAAATTATTTTTAATTATTCACTGAATCATCATTAGACAGCGTTTCTAAAGACACTACGGATTTGGGGGATGCAGCACGCATACATTTTTGGCGCACGCTGCACAGCCAACCTGATTGATACTGCATCTTCCTGCACGCAATGCGCTACCAACTGCAATACTGCAAATTGAATCAGCATCAGAAGAATGAGCTCATGTTGAACCCCACTAGTGTGATCTAACTAACTCTAAATGTGAATCATCACTCTTAACTACGCGACGTTGCAAAACAACAAGGCAAAAACGTTATAAAAGTGTTAAACAATTCCGTGACAAAATGCAATTGAATCATGCATACCAGCTACATATATTATGACATGAAAAATAGAAACATTTTGTAATAATTAAAATTTTGACCAAAATAGTATCGCAGGTGTGAGTCTATTACATATAAAAAACATATTCTTAAGTAATATGATCATTTCTACATGATGCTCTGAGAGAGTAGGCCAACCTTGATTTCGTTTAATATTGAGTACACAGACGGTGGATGTCAATGTCAAAAATGTGAAATTTTTATAACGTGCTTCAATTCGATTATCTTTTGGTCGGAAAGAAGTCAATTACAAAATTGACTTTATTACGACTACATAATATTACCCCGCATGGCAAATGAGTAATGAGAAACTAGTGATGAAATGGTGGAAGCTAGAGCTGGATTTATTTATTTTCCCGTATGCAGCCTGCAGCCCGTCGTCAACAGGCAAATAGTAATATGTCAGGCAGGGCATCATAATCTGTGATTGATATATTTTTACGAGTACTTCTATGCAAAATGCATAATAAAAGTGTACTACTACTAATCAGTGCTGAAGCATGATTCTGCAAGAGAGCGGAGCTGGGATATACCTAACCAAACTGAAGTAAATAAAAACTAAAAGCGCAGAACTCCCAAGATGTAATGAATGTAAAAAAAACTCCTCTGCAACATCTTCTACTTACTGGACAGTCAAGTCTAAAAGAGTGAAGTGTAAGGTCATCATATATCGGTAGTTGCAAGTCGAGTCAAGGAAATCTCAAGACTTGAAAGACAAAATGGCTTAATAAGAAAAAAAATCCCATTTGAGCTAAAAATTTCATAAAATGAGCAAAAAATACCGAGCTCCCAAACACGTCACTCTCTCTGATTGCTTCATAAAAGCCACTTTTCCAGAAGGGCTATTTTTTGCGCTTATATGCGAATTGTGCAATGTGAAGAAGAAGCACAAGGAATGAGTAATGCTGTCACGCTGTGTTATATTATTCCACACACATGTCAGTAAGTCTCTCCATCTCTGTATAAAATGGTAATATAACCTTAACAATACTAGTTTTGTGTTTTTGCCGAGAGGCGAGCATCATTAGCATCATTAGCATCATTTCGACGTAACACGTTTGGTAATAATAATGACTAATTTTGCAAGAGATGCCGCATAATTTCCTTCATCACATTAAAATCCTGAACAGAACCAAGTCATTACGGACTCTGAACGTCACACACAACAACAACAACAACAAACACATCAACCACACGACTCACTTCACTGCTATGCTGCGCTAGTAGTGGGACAAAGGTGATGGAGTCGATGGAGAATAAGGATGTGGATGGAATATATGGATGCGCTATGGACGCCAGTGAGGAGTGTGGGAGATTTTTTTTCTGCTGTGCACGCTTTGAAGATGGGTGGCGATGTAACCTCTTCAGCTTCAACGTGGAATTAAAAACACTGACTCAATCAAACCACGCAAAAATGTAATCCGTATGCACATTTCCGAATTGAAACTACTATACTCCATCCAACCTTATAACTTTGGCAACAAATGACAGAAATTCCTGACACCTCTTGAAACACGACGCAGTTGCTCAACTTGAAACTGGGCAAGCAATTATTTGACTTTGGGATTACTATTATGTTGTCACCATACCAGAATAGAAATGGTTCATATAAGACGACACGGCGGAATTGTGTAAGTGTGAACTACATGATGCGTATCTGATTTCCAAGTAGCAAATTGCCCTTTCCTCCTGCCTAAAATTAATATCAAACTTTTAGCCAACTGGCCTGACTGACTGAACCACTGACTGTGTATTTCACAAAAGAGCCTTGAGACTTGCCTTACTGAGAAAAAACATAGGACACACGAGAGAGTCGAGTCCAAAAATGGACGCTATTATAATTGTTTCAGTTTCAGACTCATTTTTAATTTTCAGCTAAAAAGGATGCGCACCGTGATGCCTCTGTCTTGGAAGCTAGAAAAAGTGAGCAGAATAACAGACAGACACTTCAGACACAAGCGTCAAATGAATGTCGGGCTTCAAAGAGCAGTTTTGCATATTACGATGTGATGAGCTATTCTCTCTTTGTTTCGCTTGTGCCACCAAACAAAAGCTTTAATGTCGCTCTTCCCTTTTGTGCTACGTCTTCATAATATTTAGATCACTTTTGTGGCTCTCTTGTTGGATGGGTTTTACGCATTCAAATTGTATAGAAGCGGAGCAGGAGCACCACCCTTCACAAAAACTTATCTAAAAGAACAACTTTGCAGTAAAACTTTAATAAGGCACAAAACGTTAAGTAAACTCATTCCCAGTCGGTCCTGCTTGGAAACTATGATGATGATGATGATATTTTACATTATGTGAGCTACCGCTGCGACTAGCAGCTATGCTATCCTCAAAACTCTGAAACAGTGATGTTGGATGCACACAGCTAACTCTCAACAGCATGAGCCACTACTAGCTACAATCCACACAAAACACACAAGTCAGTGGATGCACATGATCGAAACAAATTGCACATAATATAAAACTTTTTAGAGAGTCAACTATTTAACGCGAGCAATTTACATTGAAAATGCAACAACTCGCGTCCTCCTGCCTGTTGACAACAAAGTAGAAAATAAAAAAGCGTTTCGCACAGGATAAAAAAATATTGTTTGGAGACTGCTCGACTGTACAACATCGTGAGATGAAACCAACTTATTCTCCTCTGTTGTCACATGCTAATCTCTCTGTTAGCAAGCAACACATCGTTTTCCTACACTCCTACTCTACAATTAGTAAATGCAAAACTGTGCAATTGAGACTCACAAGTTCGACGTTGTTGTAACACAAAGAAAAGGATGGATCTTGTGCATCATTCAGAAATATATACCTACCTACCTTATATATTTCACTCAGTCCTTTTAGCGCTTTCAGAACAGAACAATATATCTTCCAAACAACGATACCAACGAGAAACGATACCACGGACGGAGATAAGGAAGGGGAGATGCGATGCTGATGTTGATCATCATGATCATTATGATTCACAATCATCACAAACAAACTGCAAACCACATATGTAATAATAATAGACGAAATGCCTAACCTACACCTTGTGAATTGCTACATACGCTAGAGGGTTTCCTTCAAGTTCGACTTCGAGCTTTACGAGGACCGCTGCTATTATTAACTTCGTGTGATATCCTCGTTTTCTCGCCTTAAGAACTTGTGCATATAGGTAATCCAATCCAACATCCAACGAAAAGGCAAAACTTTCATTTTGAACGACGGCATTACCAATTCTTGAATTAGCGTCATTCATTCATTCAAAGAAACGAAATGTCAAGTGAAGCCACTCACTGAACACCCAGCATCAAACATATATGAAACTACCACACTGTACAAGTTATTCGAGATAACAAGTGCTTTTTTTATTGCAGCGAACGCTATGTATTTTGCTTAAAATACTATATTCATTACGGCCGATGCCTAACGAAACGAAACCACGAATAGAATGGCAAAAGTTGCATGTGATGAATGAGTATAGGAAACCCTCCCCTAAAATAAATCTGATTGATAATTACAGTTTGTCATTGTGTCTCGTCGAATTCACACCATTGCGTTTTATTTAGACTTACAATTAGAGAACCTTACAACCTTTTACACATGGCAATTGTGCACAGCGCACATTCATTTTGCTTCACAGTTAAAGTTGGCGTTATAGCTGCCGATCATTTATATAAACACAAATTGAGGAGTGAAAATAAAGAAATGAGAGGAGAGGGCAGACAAGTGCATTGATCTACGCTCCGTAGCGAGCGACAGGCCTTTTGTTTGTTTTCTGGGATAGCGATAAGTCATCTGGCGTCGATTGGATATGGAACATAATAATAATGAAATGAATGCAAAATTCAATATGTGTATGTCCTCCATTCAAAACGTGGTCGTCGTTTTTTACAAGTTATTTGCAATCCTGTACTTCAACGTACGTACTTGACTTTTCAACAAAAAAAGCAGATGCTATTAGATAGTAACGAAGGAAAGGTCAATAGTCAGTCAACAGGTAATATAAAAAAAATTAAATACCTGCTCGTTATTATAATATTAACATGTTTTCTAAAGCAATATATATATGTATATATTGCTTTCTTTGGACGTGTTGAGTTGTATAGCCCCAAATAATATACAGAAACATCTCTTTTATATTATTCATTCATGGCCAGCAGAGAAGAGGAAGGAAAGTTGACAGGTTGTACAAATTTGAGCGCAATTTACTACCTGTCGCATTTCGTCAGAATAATACGAGACTCCACTTCTAACCATGTTATGCTGGCAAGCGAGCAAATGCATTGGAGTGCGATTTGCAAAGAAGACACCTCTTTACTTTAGATTCGTGATAAAATGATGTGAGTTGAGTAGTAGCATTCCGTATTTACTATCTATTTGTATTGTGATTTACTTGAAGAAGAAGAAGAAGAAAAAGGGTACCAGTCTGTAATACAGATATAAAAAACGTTTCTCCCTTGTGATAACAAGGAAAGGAGGGAGCCGACCGACAGTGACAACAAGAGCAAATTTGAAATGTGGATTTTCACGTGTGAAAAGCACAGCTTGCATGGGTCTAACATATAACATATAAGTAGGACGTCTGTCCCAATCAGATTTTCCAATGCCAACAAATGTAGTCAACAAAATGGAATAACATAAATAGATTATACTTTTTACACTTTAGAGACCAAATAGGAGTTCAAGTTCAATATCTGTATTGACAAAAAGAAGAGGTTTTAGCAATACGACTATAACTACCTACATTGAATTTACATTGAGTTGAGGCTTTCTTGTTGCTTTCTGTTTTCGCTGTCGTTCTGGTTGCTGCTATTAAGAAAAGGTCGTTTCTTTTGATATCAGACAAGTTTTGAATATTCATAACGTGTGGAGCACATTAAAATTTCAACACCAATTTGATATACACCTTTTATATTGTATTTGCGTGAGCATGAGCATACATACATTATGCATAAATGCAAGCACCTGCCTGACACTACTGTCAAAAACTAAATTACACTTGCAAACAAATATGAAAGAGTAACAAGATTTATAATGTGCTACCTGTTTGAATGGAAACCAGCCAATACTCCAGACGATATGAGGTATGCGGACAATGAGTTTACTTGTGAAGTTATTCCAGCCAGATTTTAAAATGGCAACTTCAATTCTCCAACATCTAGCAGCAACCTCGTACATGTGACGTGGATGATGAAATGTAAAAAAAAATCCCTGAACGGCAAAGAACCATTTTTGGGTCAAATGCTGATATATTTTTTTGTTCGTGGAATGGAACAATTTCCATTTCCACCATTATACGATAATTATCAGAAATAGGCTTCATTGTGATATATCAAGAATTGGTAGTGTACCAGCAACTTTCGACCATGCATTTGTCGCAAGGTAAGACTTGCGAAATCAATTCACCATTCACCTTTTTTTGTAGCCACCAGCCATCATCATATAACGACAGCTACACGATGTATGCAGGTTTTCCAGACGTTGTGTTCTTGACATCTACAGCGAAATAACACACTACACACACACCCACCGTACATGAGCAATTCAAGGTGGCACAAACCAGGCACAAACAACCTCAGGTCCGTCCCAAACCAAAGTTCAAAATAATTATACAGGTTAGTGAAGGCTCAACACTAACACAACTACTACTACTCCAAGTTATGAAAGTGGAATGTATGGAGTGATGAGGGACGACAAGACAAGGCATGTTTATTAATATGCATGCTGTACCTTTTGAAACATGTTTAGTTCCGGTAACCAGCTGGAAGTTTATATCCAGTTTGGAGTGAGATGTTGGCATTCCTTTCCTGTCCTGACACGGAACTCAGGAATTGTGCTAGTTACTTTTAATAAATCATTCCTATTTTTGCATTATGCATGTGTTGCTCTATCAAGTGTCTGGGAATTTCCCGTCTTTCCTTGTTTCCCTCAAAACTATAGGCATGACGGCATAGCTAGGTAGTCCTCTTTCTCCCGTTTTCCCATATACGTGAGCAGCGGAAACAAAAGCCTTTATAGATTCCATTAAACTGATAACCCGCAACTTTAGCTGAGGGACCCACATTGCAAACATAAATTTTCGTTTAAGACTCGACTGCTGCCGACTGGTGCACTTCATTATATGGATTGTAGATTGCATTTATCCCACCGTTAACTTGCGATTAAGAGACGACGGAACAGTGTACGTGCACATACCTACTAATAATAATATAAATGTACGTAGAGGGAGTAGTTTGGTGGTGGTCCTCTCTGTCAGGTAAAAATAGCAAGGCTAACTTGTACATTATTATGCCTCGTAATACCCTTATACAACCTCAAACTCAAACAAAAAGAAATGAATTGATGCACAAGATCCTTGAAAGTGGTACCTCTCTCCCTCTCTCCTTCAATCTTGCTCCATTTCGCTCACGCGATCCTACAAAAAACGAGACGTTCGAAGGTATATACCTATACAATTGGCATGGAATTGGAATAATTTTTTGACAACTAACGATACTGCTTTCTCTCCGCGCTATATACATATACTAGGTTACTTGCAGGATACAAACAACAAAAGCCAAAATTAGGTTCTTTGCAACTTCTTGCTATTGGGAACTTGGTGTGTCACGCACGCAAGCAAGCATATTTGGTTTGCAAAATTTGACCAAGTTTGTTTCCTTCTTGCCGTCTCTTGTTCTTAGCACTTTCATTTGAAAATATAACCATGGACCCCTTGTAAATGTGGATATAAAATTATATCTTATAAATGTAGAAATGTCGATGCGTGTATATGCATCATAATTATTTCAATGGGTTGTTGGCTATTGGGTATATTGGGAATGATGAGAATGATTATGATGGCCAGGTAAAAAAAACAACGGGAAAGGAGCTGGTACCGCAATAAGTCGTTAGGCATTTTTGTATTTGCTCGAGAGTGAGAGAGAGGAAAAAAGAAGAAAAGGAAGAAAAAATTGTGTCCACAAAAGTAATTCCATTCTCGGCTGGATCATGTAGGTGAAAATGTCCTAAAACTAATAAACATTACTTTCTTCATTTTTGGCGACACGCAAGTTCATGATGTATGTGTAGGACTTTTTGCTCAATACTATTTCCAGAGGGAAATTCCCAGCCTGCTCCCTCTGCAAGCAAGTTTCGTGTTGGTGGAAATATGTGCATGCCTCATGGAAGGACTCGCTTGTTTGTCCTTATCACAAAAAAGAGAATTTAAACGCAACCAGGTTCGATGTAGGAGAGTTGTATAATATGCAATTGTTAAACATTTTGGATAGACTTATATGCAGTCAATTTATCAAATGCTGGGAACTGCTCGCATTCAAATATTTCTTGTGAAAGCCGGCCGCATTTTCCACACTTTCACCGTTCCTCGCTATTTATGACATAGATAGTTATCCATAGTGGTAACAGGCCATGACGGTAAACCATTTGCTTTTAAAATGCGGAAACCATTTTCATTTCGGGTTTATAGTAAAAAATACTGTGTGTAAATATGTACTTTGGTAAAAAAAAGAAGAAGAAAGGTTTGGTTCAAAAGTCTTTTGAGAATATTGCAGTACTAGTTTTAGCAAGTTAAGCAAGACTATGGAAGACTATTTTTGTTCATACCAACCCAGCAATAAACCCTCAATCAAATCTTATCCTTCGTATAGCATTTTACCAAACGAAAAAAATGACTGCTTGTACTTTATACTTACCAATTACCAACAGAGTTTATCGTAAACCTATATAACCTTCAGTAACATTACGCAAAGACGGAGGTTACCAAAAATGTCAAGATGATGGAGACGACAAGGTGGTTTGATCTACCTCTAACGTTTCAACATTAATGTATCACAATAACACTAATTTAAATGGTTCATGGTTAGCCGAGTCCTAGCCTTTTGAATGCCCAGCCTCACCAGAATTGATTTTCATTAAATTTGACTTGCAAAATAAAACGTGACTAAGGACGACTGGACAATCCATTAAGTAAAGTAATCTCAAAAAGAGGAAAAACATATTTATAATCCAAAAAAATAATACGTGCACTGCAGTACTGTTGACTGGATGTTTGCATAAACTGTCACTTAGAAAAATAAGTTAATGCACACGTGTTTACTTCAAACTCCTCCCGACTTTCATGTTTCATGTAAAGTCATCATGTCTGAAGTGTTCAATAAAATTATTAATTCGAAAATAAAAAGTATTCTTATATAGTGCATGCATATATTTTATGCATGTATCAATACCACTTACAATAAAAAATTTGCGTTATGTTTGATAATGATAACCAACTAAATCAAGTAAAGAACACTGCCACTGCTGGAACAAGTTTGATAACCGATTCCACGAAACGTCAAACGAACACCACATTTTGCAGATTTGAGTTTATCTCTGCATTACATTACAATGCGAAGAGCGATGCATTCGTGTCGATATATTATTAGCAAAATGCACAAATATACCTCGGTAATCTTCCTGGATGATGGACGTCACGTGGTCATTATCACCACAACAAAAGTAATAGTAATGTGTGGAAACAGACTTTCCAAAACATTTGTTATATGGCTGGAAATAAAAATGTAACGACAACACGGAGTCATTCATTTTATCAGCAGAACCAGAAACCACTTGACTTGTCACTGCACTTGTTAAGCCGTAAGCCACGAGGACTTGGATGATTCATACTATTTACATATGGCTTCGCTTATCAGTCAGTAATGCTCCAATGCTAATATATACACAGCAAAAGTGACAATATAGCGATAAACAATTCCTCGAAATCCCACTATCTCTCCAAACAGGGAAACTGTTACCGTTAACAATTTTCCTCCCCTACTAACTTACTTACTTACTTCCTAGTTTTGAGAGAGAAGAGTATTATTATTACATTATGCATTTGTGCCAGATTCCAATTCCAGCTTCGACAGTATTTGATCACCCCTTCTTCATTCTCTCTAACTAATTACAAAATTGCGCATCTCGGCGAAATACTAAATTAGCAGCCATACAGTTACAATGATGATTCAACTAAAATTACAAAAGCCTTAAACTAGCTTCCCTTGAGGCTTTTTGCCGTGGGCAAAAATAATGCGAAATAGTTTATGTGTCTTCTTATAATAATATATACATTTCTTACAGCTTTGGATATTTTTATGCATGTAATGTAGGATCGGATACCTTGAAAGTGTTTTTCATGATTATCTAGAAGGAAACTTGCGTCTGCATGGAAAACTCCTGCTATGCTGCATGGAATAATAACATCAATAATAATACCAATTTTTGCACGGTGATGGTACAGTATTCCTCTCAATTTGCCATAATTAAGGCGATCAAGACAATGCTGAATGTGATTTTTCCACAAAAATACTTGAACAACGCTAATGATACTAATGAACATGTGAGGAGGTTACTTGCACTCTTTCGTATTCATAACAACAGGATGCACTTTGATTAGTAGTATGCCTTTTATATGCCCCTTGCAACAACATCTACTAAATTCACTTCAACTCTTCATTCTATGATGATGATCATGTTTTTATTCAATCCAAATTCATGCTTCTGAGTTTGCTTGTTGCCAAAACTGATTAGAAATTACTGACAGAGAGCTACAAACGATAAAACCTGAAATCCAATGTGCTATCAATATTATTAAACAATTTTAGGTTAGGCCTCAACCACACCACACACGGTCGGTTGCACATTGCATACCTAATACCTATACACACACACGCAAAAAGTACAACACAAATGCAAAATGCAATTCTCTGTGCTCGCTCTTGATGTTCTTGAAAAATACTTCTCAAGTTTACCAAAAACATGCCTACTTTTATTAGCAATTTAGTAATTTAGAACTACTACTTGATCACTATCAATTTAATCAAAAGTCGACGCAATGTGCAGCCATTAGTATTTACCTCATCAGGTGAATTTATTTACAATATACAAATGAGCCATTTAAGAGGATAAATCATCATATACTTATCATATAAAAACATTAAATTCTGGTTACTTACATTGTGTGCTACCGAAGCATTGCAGATTGCTGGCACAAAATCTTAATCTCTCTGACGGCAATAATCACTAATCACACCACATAGTTTTTGGTATATATGCGTTACCATTCTCAGGTAAAAATTTGTAATAATAAAAGGCGCAAGTTCCTCAGAAGTGGAAAATGGGTGTTGGGGAGGAATAATTAAGCGTAGAAAACTATGCCACTATGAGGTTTTTATATTTGACACTATGTCTACCAACAGTTCCCATTCCGACCTTCTTTCGTTTCATAACAGATTCACTTTTACACGTATAAACAACACCGGAACCTGCCTGGGTTAGAATTTACACAGGAATCTCAACCGCTTGCGCGTTTCTTGTAATCTTTATGAGGAAAAAAATATTATCGTCCGCTATTTTAGACGTCAACGCGTTGTAAATTATATGGATATTTTGGAGTTTGATGAACAAAATTCGTGTAACAGCCAGCAACAAAGCTACAGGAGGGTTGACAACCAATAAGAAGGACTAGGTGATAAGCTGGGATGTGGATTTGTGGATCGGTATTATTATTATTTGTTGGTAACTTGTTTTCAACAGAGACTTTAAGCAGAGCAAATAAGCATTCCCTTTTCCCTTGCCTGTCTTTCGATGAAGCTACGGGGTTTAAGGCAGAAATTGATTGCAGCTTGCACTTGAGTGGGGGCAAGAGAGTACTCGGGTTTTTTTTAAACGGACCCCTTTGGTCCCCACAAAAAAAAACAATTAATAACAATAACAACAATAATTATTAGTGTAAATAATAAATGCCATGGGTTGCCTGTATCTCAACAACAACAACAAATGATGGAGTGTACTATGGATGGATGTGTGGTACAACTCGTACTGATGATATAGTGTAGTGCAATGCAAAATAGTAATTTCACTTTAGTTAGACCATCAGCAGCAGGCGCATGCAGCACACACACAGATGAATCGAGGAGTAGTAGTGGATATCCCTTCTCTCTCTATAATACTGTATGCTTTAACATAAGGATATTCTCGCGGGGATTTTGTTACCCCCGGCATATATCGTGATAGGAAGCCCCAATAGTCGACACACCGTACATCCCCCTTAGCCGACATCCTCAAAC
>JAANSN010003992.1:0-16490 GCA_036850665.1 Dicranocentrus wangi | reverse complement strand
CTTACATTGCCGACGCCAATAATCTCGATATCTTCAATAATCGTCGAGAAGAATTTCTGGTTTGGGAGTGTGGACGTGGGTGCCCTGTCTAGCATACCTGATGAACCCTTTTGATTACTTACATTATTACAAGTAATCTAAAATAAAATTCATAGTTCAGTTGATCATTTTAATGCTCGAACGGTAATATATAAGAGGTAATATTCGATAGCGTACCTTGCTTGCAAGACGTTCTAAATAGTCAAGGAATGACTCACATTCCACGTCAGAGACCTAGCATGAAATAAACAGTTTTAATAGTTAATACTTGTTACCCTATTTTAGTACGATATTTTATTATTATTATATATTTGTCTTGACATGCTGACATGTCTCAAACTCAAACCTCTTTCAACACAGAACTCCAGTAATGAATCAAATTCTCATTTAGATGTGCGTTTAGATCCAAATGAACGTTCACGGCAAGTGGGAACTCTGGAACAACTAATGCCAACAGTTTGGTCTGCAATGCAAGGCAAGGATTACATGTAATTTTTTACCCAAAACGAACGAGAACAAGCTAAAATTAACAACATGTAAAACTAGTATATACTACCTGTCCTAATTCTGTGAAAATGAATCCGGACCACTTTTTCATATCCTCCGAAACACTAAGCAAAGGGAATTTGGACATGATTGCATACTCCATGGTACATGACCAACTTAAATCGTGAAACCCTAAGTTGTGTGTGAGATATTATGTGAGCAGTGTACAGTAAAGGTTATTAACACGATTGGAGCATTAAATAGTCAGGTAAAATCACTTGTGTGTAGTGCTCAGAAGAATCAGAAACGGCACAACAAACCACAGCAAACGTAATTTGACATCATGTGCACTTTTTTTCACAAAAAAGAGAAATAGGGGATCTTATGCCGCTATTTACTCTTTTTGTGCATACAGTTTCCCCAGAACTCCTCACAGGTTTCATTGAGAGAACGACTGAGCTGAGTTAGGTTAGATAGTGTGAGGAATAGTAGGTAAAGGTAAGTTACTTTCATAGTAGCCACAGACGACCTGTCAATGGTACATGACCAACTTAAATCGTGAAACCCTAAGTTGTGTGTGAGATATTATGTGAGCAGTGTACAGTAAAGGTTATTAACACGATTGGAGCATTAAATATAGTCACGTAAAATCACTTGTGTGTAGTGAATTAGTGAAGTGCTCAGAAGAATCAGAAACAGCACAACAAACCACAGCAAACGTAATTTGACATCATGTGCACTTTTTCACAAAAAAGAGAAATAGGGGATCTTATGCCGCTATTTACTCTTTTGTGCATACAGTTTCCCCGGAACTCCTCACAGGTTTCATTGAGAGAACGACTGAGCTGAGTTAGATAGTGTGAGGAATAGTAGGTAAAGGTAAGTTACTTTCATAGTAGCCACAGACGACCTGTCAAACCGAACCAGTCGAGCGAAGAAGCTAAAGTAAAGTGTGTGCATGTGCGGTACTTGTTTGTAACATGCAGAATTATGTTACCATTTACCATGGCCTAGTGTGTCCTTTTCTTCCTGCGGTATTTCATGTTTGAAATTGTGAGAGCAACTTATATACTACATACATACCTACTACGTGCAGTGCACACATTTTGTAAACGTTACCATTATTACTTAGCTCAACTTAATTCCCTTGATACACCAAACTACACAATAGCATTTAGCAATTTGCAAGTATCGGTAGTAGCAAAGGACATTAGGCAAACATCAACATCACATTTTGGTGTACGGTTACGGTACACTCTTTTGGGCAGTAAATCCTAGTGTATGTATTGTGTTGTGTTGTGGGTGGACTCACAAACAAGGACATATATTAATGCTGTTAGCAGATAAATAACCAATATAGGTAATAGGTGTATGCAATGTATTGACCGGACCTGGTTTGGTTGGAATGGTATATGAATGATTGATTCTTTGTGAATTGTTAAGTACCACAAGCCCCACATATATGTTACAAATTAAATTTTAGACACAAGCCAATGACGGGCATACTACTATCATGGAAGACGCGTTCCTCTGAGGTATTGAAGATCTTTTGCAATTTGCGCTCGGCTGGAACTGGTTTATATAAAAGGTAAGTGTGCACGCCGAAAGAACAAGAGGTAATTATTACTGATCACACTACTATTTGTCGAATAGGACATTGAGCAACAGAGACTGACAAGACAAAGTATACGGAAATACATTCGGACGGTACTTCCGTCCGTCACGGAAGGGATTGTACTTATTAATGTAAATATTTTTTATTGTTTCAATCTGACTTTCCTCATCTAGCAGACAAGGAATAACAATTTGTCGTCGCAAAGCAAGCATGTCCCACTTGAGCTTTTCGGATTCCATTAGTCAGAAAGGGGAATTTCAACGGAAGCCGTCTGCGTTTCGAAATGCTATATCCAAAGACGGACCGTTTCCACCTGAAGCAAACAGATACCATCTATACATAAGTTTAGCATGTCCATGGGCTCACCGTACGTTAATTGTGAGAAATTTGAAGGGGCTAGATAATGTCATAAGCCTCTCGGTGGTACATTACTTGATGCTAGAAAAAGGATGGGAGTTTGCTGACTCCGCTGACGTACCCGGCTGCATTCCAGACGCAATTAATAATTTCAAGATGATTCGAGAGCTGTACTTTCAGACTGACTCGAATTATTCTGGCCGATTTACTGTGCCTGTATTGTATGACAAGAAAACCAGACGAATTGTGAACAACGAGAGCTCCGAAATAATTCGTATACTTAATTCAGAGTTCAATGAATTTGCTAAACATTCTGATCTCGATTTGTATCCTAAGGCTTTAAGATGCCAAATTGATGAAGTTAACGAACGGGTGTATAATGGCTACAATAATGGAGTTTACAAAGCTGGATTTGCCACCACTCAACAAGCATACGAAGATAATGTGAGACTGGTGTATGATACCATGATTTGGGTCGATGAACTACTACAGGGAAGAAAGTATCTCTGTGGGGACACTTTAACGGAAGCAGACATTCGCCTGTTTACTACAGCAATTAGACACGACCCTGTATATTTTGGCCACTTCAAATGTAATCTTGTGGCAGTGAAAGATTTGCCTAATTTGTCTAGATGGATGAAAGAGATCTACGGGATAACTGGAGTCCCAGAGACGGTGAACATGGAACATATAAAGAAACACTATTACATGAGCCACAAGCACATAAATCCTACTGGCATCGTGCCCCTCAGTAATGGGACTCTAGTAGAATAGAAAACGGAAGCATTAATATGAACATGTCCCATCACCTCTAACCATATTGTCAGTGTCAGTACTTTCAGATGTAATATAAATATATAAATATAATTACCTATAATTATTTATTTAGTTTTAAATAAATCATGAAAACTTTTCAAGCTAATTTAATGCATCTAGTTTGAAGTTATATTTATTTCCAAATAGTAGTAACAATAACAAGGGAGCATTACTTATATTGCAAATTGCTCCACCACTCTCATAATCATCATCAAGTACTGAAATATGGTTTGTCAGCTTTCCTCACACTTTCCAATTCCTCATAAATAGACAAGTCTGAGAATCTCTCAATCCATGACTGAATAAGTCCTTCCGGGGAAGATTCATACCCTTTCAATTGAACGCTTCCTGCATCTGCAAAGTTCAAAAGAAGACAAAAACATTTTTGTGTACAGGAGCTACGGCCTTGCTCATCTGCATGCATTCCATATTCCATTTATATAAATAAAAAAAAGACTATACCGTTCAAAACCAGATTTGATTGGACAAATAGTTTGCGAGGTTGCTTTTTATCAAGTACAATATCTCTCCAGTCAGCCCACGGATGTTGTCCCTCATTGGTGACAGCAGAGTACTTGTCATACATAGCTCGAGCTGATTTTAAATCTGCAGTTGACTTATAAACCTGAAGTTTCAGGAGGAAATCTGAAATCGCCTTACGACCAACAGTGTCAATCTTGGAACGATCCAATGTAATCAGCAGATCCGGCTTTCCATCACTTCCAACCTTCTCCTCGATCGTGACCAATCCCTCACCTGCTTCAATGAGTACCTGCATAATGACATACCGAGCTTGGGAATGTGCTTGCATCCATGCGTTTGTTTTAGGCTGATACATTTCCAATGCTTTTGCGGCCCCAGCAAAAATCATTGAAAGCCAGTTTGCATAGATAATAGTCTCTGCTTCCTCTCCTTCATGTCCAAAGATCCTGGTAATTTGAAAATTAGTGTCAAACAGAATACTATACCATATACCATAAAAGTAATCAAATCGAGTTGAAGAACCACATACTTCAACGTGGGTTTATCCAGACATAGCAAAAGACCCACACTTTCGGCGCGGCATTCCTCATAGGATGATCCCATTGTAGTGAAAACAGAATCATAAGTATCACCGGGTTCATATACACTTTCAATCTGTAATTAATAACGGAAACAGGGAAACGACCATATAAACATAAAAATTGGGTTTCCATTTTCGTTAGATTATAAATATGAAGTATAGAATAAAATAATATCAGGTCCTAACAAGGTCGTTCGTTATAGGATTCTTCAAATCGGACGGAAAGTTGGTTGTACCGTCTGCTTTTTTTTGCAATAATTTGCCTGATCCATGCCCAAGTAACTCATGAAGACCAACTTGAACCTGTCAAATAAATCATGTATTTAGTACATATCGTTAATGATAGACGCCAAACGCATTGTGGTTTGTGGTTGGATACGAGTAAGTAAGGATGGAAAGTAGTAATGCACATACTTCAAATGCGGCGGTACGGTACTTGTTCAAAATTTCCTTGTCTTCTTCCGAAAGAAATGGAATATTAGCATCTTTGTAACTTGCAGGAATAACATTTCCAAGTGATACATTTTTGAAGCCTTCCGACTGACGGATTTCATCATCTAGAAAAAATATATATTTATAACTGTGCAAGTAATGTCTGACTGGATACTGTTTCTGATACATATACATACAGAATACAGTCAAATTTGAGCCACTATATATCTATATCTATATTACATCAAAGATATTTATATATGTATTATCGATATCTTTGATTTATGTATTACAATTAGGAATGTTGATTCCAGCTGGAATGCCACTGCCTGAAAAGGTAACGACGTCGAGTGAAGTAAAATCAGGCTTCAAAAACACATCCTTTTCAAATTCCTTTGGCCAAGGTAGAAGGGTAAGAAGATTTGAAGCCTTTTCAACAAGTTCCGTAAACTTCTTTGACATTGGACGATTCACAACACTCACAAAACCTTCAAATTCTCCTCGAGTCCCGGATGGGTCCCTGTATGTCTCGATAAATCCAATGTACCTAAGAAAACGGTGTAACACATTAAAGTTGGCCTTGATGATAGTTTCGCACTGACTCAAGTGTAAAGTGTAGGGGTAGAATCTTACGTTTCAACAATTGGTCCCTTATCTTTAATCCAGTACCTCGAACCATCTTTGTGAGCGTCTAATGAACCTGTCGTAAAGCTATTTATGTAACATTCCAGCATCTTCTGTTCTGTCTCATTTGACGCGTGATCCTATGCATTCCGATTTTATACTTACAATAAAGTGTGTACTGATTTCCAAATACATAGACAGAAAAGAAGCTACAGAATGTGTGTCTGCGTGTACTCACTACAAGTACACCACTTTTACAATTTTACCTTCGCTTTAATTAGATTGTCAGAAACCTTCCGAAGTAGGGGGGAGTAATCTCCCCGTGTTAACCGAACTTCACATCCTTCAAACGAGTGGGTTTCAGGCTTTATATCATCTGTTTCCGCTGAGGCACTTCGAATCTACAGAACAAAAATTAGCAGTTAATTTAAATACGTAAACGTTATGCATTTCAACGTTTTGCTAGTCTTCTACAAAAAATCATATCACATTAATTTTGTCATAAACTTTACCTCATAAGTGATTTTATCACCCTTCACGGTTTTAAAACAGCGTGTGATATATCCTTCAATATTATGCTTCTTCATGAATCTATTGACTAAGTTTGCGTCATCATGGGTGCAATTGGCGGAAAAGTACGTGGTAATACCCTATGATTTTTTAAAGTAAAATCAAACAATATCAAGATAAAGGTATATATACTTTCTTTTGCAATAAACACACATCGCTTCAACTTAATACCTCGTCGCCTAATCCAAGTTGTTTCTCTCTATCAGAAAGCGAGTACATTTTATCCTTTATTTCATTCCATTTCTTCAATGCATCATCGGAACTATGTCCGTTAAACTTGGCCTTTTTCAACAAGTTCTCGAGTTTATCAGAGGGCAATCCGGGAATGATTTTGGTATCTCCGAATCCTTCAAAACAATAAATATTATAAGTGTTAATTACAAATGGACTAATTTAACTAAAAAAATCACTCATCAATTCCAATCTACCGCAGTCATCAGTCCTAATTGTAAGTATCCTGGCAGATGCACCGAAAATGTATGTCCGAGTCAAAATATTAACGAAACTGATAACGATAACTAAAACCAACCTTTGTAGTTCCCCATATTGAAGAAAAATCCACTGGTATACACCAGAAGTGCTTTCCACTCATCTTCAGTGAACTCGCATTCATTTACAGCAATTGATTTTAATCCTTCCACGCCATTGGAAGTAAAAATGTCGTGCAGCAAACAAAAAATTGCAG
This sequence comes from Dicranocentrus wangi, assembly GCA_036850665.1. Lineage (NCBI taxonomy): Eukaryota > Metazoa > Arthropoda > Collembola > Entomobryomorpha > Entomobryidae > Dicranocentrus > Dicranocentrus wangi. Next base: position 9,803 of record JAANSN010003992.1, on the reverse strand, counting down.
GTGATTCAGGCGAAGTCTAAAGAAAGTGTTGAAGACGCAATATTATTACGTTATAATACCCTTTCCTTTACCTTTTGGGGATTTAAAGCTTAAACTTAAAACTTTATCTCAAGTACCTGAACTGTGACAACCAAACCGCCAGCCCAAGAAGCTTCACTCAAATAATAAGTGTATAATTTTTCCTGGTCTGTTAGACCATTGAAAGCTTCAGTACAATCCAAATTAACTACCGGTTGATCCAACGGGAGAATATAATGACTCAGCATTTTGGCATCCATCGTTTTCTTGGTCGCACTAACAATACGATCTTTACCAGGAGGTGAATGAATTAGTTCAGGAGACTCCTGAGTTGTTGGAAAAGGAATGCTATTATGGCCTAATGAAGATGATACGGAAGCCAAAGGAGTATTTGACGCCTGGTGTGATTTAAACCGTCCAGACCCTTTGTCGAACCTATATAGAGCCACAAACAAAAAAATAAACAAAATATTATATGTTGCAAAATATTTAATAAATGATATGTATATTATTTAGTATTTATACTTGCAGGCTTTCAATAAGCTTTAAAGTTTAAGGGTGTATAAAGAAATTCAAGAATTTCGGAATTTCACGATGATGATGGATAACTGAGCTGAGGGACTAGGGAGGAGAAATTTCAACTCCAACACTTTCGCCGGTTTCCAACTTTCCACTCCAATAGAATAGAACTTAAACATTACAAATTACGAATATTTAGGGTATGACTTGACTTACACACTGCAGAAGAGCGACTGTTTCCACGATGGTACAACTGTGACAGTTACTTGATGAAGATTTTGGTGACTAGGGCGTTGTTGTTGAACTTGTCTGATTCGACCTGGAGTTAAGGCAGATACGTATCTTTTAAAGGCGACTGTGGAATTACATTTGCTACTATGAAACACTACTAGCGAACGTCTACCAACTGTCGTAAGGCTCATTAGCTATAATTTAGTTATCGCGAACCTTGCTAGCTGTTCTGTTCTACTCAAGTTAGCTATCTACCTACCGTCACCGTCGCGTCGTCTCAAGATATTACTACTCACACACAAACAAGAAGTGATACGAAAGATATGACTAACTGTCGAAAATACGGACAATTTGATCTCTAGTACAACAAAAACAAGACGAGGAGGGTTGTAGCTTGATGATGCGGTGTCAGCACCAGCACGTGACAAATTATGACGGATTTTAATATGATGATGATGACAATTTAGTAAGGATGTGGATGGGATGACACTTAATTGACAATTTTTATTATTAATCTAAAAATCCTCCCTCCTACTTGTCCACAATGTCCACCGGTACCGGGCCAATGTTACTTGAATGGAAATGGACAAATCTAATAAAAAAGGAGTCAGTAAGTAAGTATGTAGTAAAGTACACAGACAGAGACAAACAGGAGGTTGTGAAACCTAGTGTTGAGCTTTGTGCTTCGTATGTATAAGTAAGTGGATGTGCTGGCGCTGGCTGTTTCACACCGGAGAGAACCGTCCAGCCGGGCCTGACAAGACCAAAGTCACAAAATTAGGTACACATTGCTTAGGTATATGTAGTTAGTTACAGCATATATTCCTAATTCCTACTCACTCTCTATTCCCAATATCCCAATTCCCAATCCTCACCCTCACTTCAACCTCAACTCTCTACTAATTGTAGCTTAAGTAATTTAAGCTAAAAGTATATCCGTAAAAAAGCTACAGGATGCGGATGGAGTGTGGGTGGATTATGTGGATGTGGGATGTCGTGTGGTTTTTGATGACTAGGTAGTTGTATAGTAAGTAGAATGCATTCAATTTCAATTTCTGCAATGACTTTATTGTTTTGCCTTAATTTTTATATGCACATGCACTCACGACTCACACATCACTGCCTCTACGGACGGAGTAGTGTATTGTATTTGCTAATTTCATTTCAGGATGATGATATGATGATAATTGATGATTGAAGATGCTGGGTGAGTGGGACGTGACGTAAGAACGATTGAAGGGTTTCATTGAAGATAGCTAGCCTGCCCAGTTAGTTTAGTATGGTTTTTGGTACAATTACCAGATTCAGATTACCTAGTTGGCATACTTGGCATTGGCAAGCAAGCAATGCAATGCATCCTTTGTTCAACCATTCAACATCGTATCCATCCTCCTACCCTAAATAATATTCCTAAAAATTCTGATCTCTGGGCTGTCACTTTTCCATTCCAAATATATCATGAATATGTGCCTGAATAGACGCAGAAAACTCTTGGTGAAAAACGTAGGGCCCTAAGTGTAAGTTAGGTAGGGATACGATACGACAGAAGATCCACAATATACATATATGTATTCTTATTCATTACTTACCAATAATCTCTTAAATCTCTTTAAGTTAAAATGCATTGCATTTAGAATTTTGAGATGCATGCGTACCTATAATTAGGGTTTGGGCTTTTGAATTTTATTGCTCTTTACTTGCCGATTTTTCACAACCACTTTAATTTGTTGTAACTACCTGTTAGTCATGAATTAAAAAATTGAGGATAGTATTCCTCCATTTAGTAGATTTACAGAAAAATCAACATCACACTTCACACACGCAACGCCCACAACTACGTTGGTGAAAAGGTGCTTCTTGTTCTTGTTTCTATCAAAGATCGTAATTCATTCATTTCACAATCAATAGCACTTGATTGATATCAATATTGATAGCACTATATCAATATATCAATACGATAATACGAAACGACAATGGTTTAATCCAGTCAAGTGTCACGATTTATTCGTCTGTTACAGAAAACAGCGGACAATATATATTATGTTAAATCCAACTTAACATCATTATGTATGTATGTACAATGTACAATAATCATATTCATAAGTGATAATACATATATATTCATTAATAAACACTAAATGATTCTAAAGCGTTGTTATTATTAGTTTGAAGAAGAGTCTAATGCAATAGGAATTGCTCATTAAATTGAAACGAAGTACGAACTAGACTTGACATCTGTCACATTTATGTCTCATACTTGTTTTTATGTTTTAGCAAATATGCAGCCAAATATTCAATCGGTTCCGGAGGTCTTTCTTTACTCAATGCAGCTAATGCCTGCAGAAGAATGGGGACCACCGTCTGGTCCAAGTACTGACGGGTCGGCACGCTTTGAAGATCGATTCTGGCTTTCTTTGCTGCGGGAATTTCGGATACTTCTTTCGCCACGATTTTCTAATTTATAAAGGAGAAAGAATTCTAGCATGAAAATTAGGTACACCTGAAAGACCCCAGACCCCACTCGCTGGACAACATCAAACCAGCAAGAGAATCCAAGACCAACAAAATTTTATTACTGATTTTATTACTATAAAATACGCCGTGTACCTGAACCTGTGCTGAAAGAGAAACTCCTGTGTCCTCGGTATGAACTGAAGAGTCCCCACCTTCAATTTTAACGTCTTCCTCACCACCGGTTACACTATTTTCATTCTTTTCTGGTTCACCTCCTCCCGTGGCTTGTGACTGTGATTCTCCCTCATCTGTAACAACGCAAGCAAGCACTCATTAAATTAGAATTCCCTGCTAACAATCCTTAACTTCAGTCTATATTAAACAAAAAGGTCTAGTTAGTAGTATATCACAAACATCTTACTCTTTTGTCCTTCTCCAGACCCTTCATCCAATTCCATGCCCACAGTGTGAGATCCATTGCTAGCTTGTTCAGTTTCTAAGATAGTTACATCTGCAGCCTGGCCTTTAACCCCGTCTTGAGAGTTGGAGTTTCCTAATAGGAACGAAATTAAAAATATTCAATCAAATCATCTAATCGCAAGCTTCTAAAAGCATCATCAATAATCCCACCATGTCTCACAAGTACCCTGTCACCTGTCATTAGACCAGTGTTTAAATAAATATACATATACACAATTAATTATCTGTTATTATTTTAACCTGCTTGATCGTCAGCAGCTTCCATGTCGTCAAAATACCTGGCCGGCGGCGGCGGCGGCGGTGGCTTATGTACAATGATATTAATTAACTAGTTAACAAAAGTTAGGTGTCAATCATAATAAATGTGTGTGTACAGTTATCCTAAATATCCAGCTCGCGGATAAGATGATAATGCCAAACGTATTTAGTTTTTATATGGAATCCAATCCAGAGGATAACACAAAAACACTCTCGTAATAATTCCTAAGTAAATATAGGTAAGCATCTTTTTTGTCAAATAGATAGTTGCCTGGAACTAATAAAAAGGATTTTTTTTGAGACGGAGATCCCCCGCGCCACTGGACTCCTTCCGTACGCTCTATGGGGCAGCTCGCACATGTAAACAAAAAAAGACATTGATTGAATGAAGCCCCATTGAATAATGCAATGCTACAGGGTGAGGTGGGGGGTGGCGGGCGAGGTGGTAGTGTACTGACAGTACCGCTTACCACCCCAAAAGCGTGATGGAGGACATCTGCCAGGCGAGAGGAACACTGCAGGACTCTATCAGGCATTCGACCGGGTATGCATGAGTTTGTCAACCACATGCGGTAGCATTGCGAGAAGGAAATTCAGACGAGGAGAGAAGAACCATCCATCCATCCATACACTCATTCCTTTTAGGTTTTTGTTGGAGCATCCTTGTCAATAGCCGGAATATAAAATATTGGTAAGTGTTTTAAAGATATAATATTTTAATTTTTAATTATAATTGTGTGTGAAAGGTGGGGTGGGAGTAAGGAGGGGTAATTAATTGGAGGTGTGTATAGTGGATTTGGCAGTTTCCCTAATTATTTTGCTTTCAACGGAAAAAGTTTCAAGTGATTTTCAATGAAACAGGAGGTGAACATGATATTATGTGGTGGTACAACTGGAATGGTGGTGACGGACAGGGATGGACTTTGTTGAGTTTGAGTTGACTGATGATTTGTGTGTGCAAGTTTAAATTTATTAATTGAGGGTGGATTGTGTTTTCTGTTTTTTCTTGTAGGAAATCAGTAAAGGGAATAATTTGTCAAGATGGGTAAGCCAAGCGGTTTGAAAACTGCGAGAAAGCATGTAAACCACAGGAGGGATCAAAGGTGGGCAGATAAGGATTATAAAAAGGCCCATTTGGGGACTCGGTGGAAGGCCAATCCTTTCGGAGGAGCTTCTCACGCCAAGGGAATTGTTTTGGAAAAGGTGATTATTGAAAATTTATAGATGAAACGAGGCATTGATTTTGTGTAGATTGTAGGCTATTGACAGTCAAAGGATATCTAAGTTTCAGTTTTAAATTCTTGGTAAAGCTAGTGTGGTGCTCATGGCAGAACTAGGGTTTAAATATGTAAATCTATAGTCTTGAAGTAGCACCTAAATAAAAGAGACTTTCTTAACCCTGCAGTAACTGGAATGAATCAGTTTTTGCTTCTGAAATTCTGACATTTATGAATTATTTTTAAGCATTGACGAAGTTCGATGATTGAGGTTATGAAGTGTGTTGCTTTCAGCTGCTGATTTGGGAAAATTTGATTTTTTTCAGGTCGGTGTAGAAGCTAAGCAGCCTAACTCCGCTATCAGAAAATGCGTAAGAGTTCAACTTATCAAGAACGGCAAGAAGATCACAGCCTTCGTTCCCAGGGACGGTTGTCTCAACTTCATTGAAGAAAACGACGAAGTATTGGTAGCGGGTTTCGGTCGTAAGGGTCACGCCGTCGGAGATATTCCTGGAGTACGATTTAAAGTAGTTAAAGTTGCTAACGTCTCTTTACTCGCTTTGTATAAGGAGAAGAAGGAGAGGCCTAGGTCTTAAAGGATGTGGTTTCAAAAATAAAAGTACAGTTTTTACCGACTAAAGTATTTAAGAGTGTGTATTGCTTTTATTATTTCATAATAGAAAAATTTACAACATGCTGACTAGCTCTACCTTTAACAACACATACGTTTAGATTAGAAACAATGCTCTGGTACAGCGTAATTTACTGCCTGAGCTGAATTAAGCTAAATAAATTATTACATCAAACGCACCAGCCAATCAACATCAACATGCATTCATCCAGTCGACTCATGAAAACTAAATAGAGATATGTGCGTCCATATTTTACGCAACTGTTGAGTAGACTCGAATAGTTAGGGCTCCAAGAAATGCAGTAATTATGGCTTTAATTACTAGTGCACTCCAAGGATCAATGTGAGACGCCAATGAAAAAATATCGATCAGAAGCCCTTTGTAAACGCCAATGATGGACAGAATTGCCACAACTGGATAGAAAGAAGGTTTTACGTCATGTCGAGACCACAGCCAAACCAGGGCGGATGTCATGATGTGTTGCACCTATCACACAGAATATCCATACTTTAGTTTTAGTCAGTGTCAGTAATGTATTCATTTAACATTTCATTCAATTTTCATTTTGTATATCAGACTGAAAAAGACGCTTTTTGTGTTCAGTACTGATTTGTATAAGTTTTTACCATGCTAATATTTGCATCCAAGCTCATCTGAATGTATCTCCAATTGAATTCAATCCCCTTTGCTCCTACCCAAATAGTCAGAAACCTTGACAGGATTAATTCTGCAGTTCCCCATCCAATTCCTGCAGTTAAGCACTTGGAATGTCCGCGTCCAGGTATCCGAGACAGAGCAACATACATTCCTATTAAATCCGCTAAATCAATAGACGCTTTGAAGAATTCCTGTAACATTACAACCGCAATACTGAAATCTAAAAATCATCAAAAATTCATTGGGTGCTTTGCATTTTTTATAAGCTAACAAGCGTCATCGGATTCTTGACATCTTGGAACGAGTCCACTGACACCGAATCACGGTGGCTTCCCGGTACTGGAAAAAAGGTAGCCAGTACTAACATTTTACATAGCTGCGTGAGGGCATAAATCATCCCAGTTTGTACACATTTCCAAAACGCTCCATATTCTGACCTACAAAAAATTAAGTTTGGAGTTTTTAGTCTTATTTTCTCTTTATCTTAATCTTTGTCTTGAATATGCAGATGTTACAAATGACTAATAATGACAAACTTACAATCCGGAGTGCTTGTAGGCTAGATAATATGGTAGATACGCTAGCGCTATACAATTCCCAAAATGGTAAAACGTCATCGCAGAGGATTTTGTTCGTCAAGTTAGTTTACTTCCGGTTCCGGTATGTATATGTATGCGACCAGATGACCTTCACCTTCGTTTTACAATCCGGAGTGCTTGTAGGCTAGATAATATGGTAGATACGCTAGCGCTATACAATTCCCAAAATGGTAAAACGTCATCGCAGAGGATTTTGTTCGTCACGTTAGTTTACTTCCGGTATGTATATGTATGCGAGCAGATGACCTTCACCTTCGTTTGCTTCCTCTCCGAATTCCGTTATTCCGTCCTGTATGTCTTGAGCGTCGTTATACTACCAGAGGAATTCCAATGTTTAATTAATTGCCTTATTACCTTTTACCTACTAATCTTCGATTGATTGAAGTGAAGAGTTCTAGTTGCGTTTATTAAAGTGTAAAGGGAAAAGTGAATTAAGGGGATATTACAATTTACAACCTAAAATAACTTACAGATTAGAGATCGCATCAACCTAAATAAGCTCCGCTCCACCAAGAATAATCCTCTCACATTCCGGACCTGATTTAAGAAGTAAAGGATAATTAAATTTTAAATGAAATACACAAAATTAACTATGGTTGGGAGAGGCTTGTCGTCGGTGTTTCAGCTTCATCATTGATTACCTTGAGCATATTTTTTATCGATATTACACTATGTATTACACCTTGTTTATCCAAGAGTTTAGTCCCACCATCATTCCGGGGAACATTGCGAGATGTGACTATAGTTCATGTGCATCTGCTGCAACCAACTTTATGCCGTAAACCATAAAACCAAGCATAATTCGTTTTTTCATGATTTACTACATATTTGTTGTAATTGTAACAAGTTTCGCCATTTCGCAAATTAATTTCCCCTGCTTCCTTTTTGCACTTGCAAAGGATTTCATCATTGTACTGAAGCACTGCCATCCGGCATCCAGTCTGTAAATATTGCGGATCGCGGATAATATTATTATGCCAATCCCGAAGAAAGTAGGCTAAAAGTCCTGCGCGTGTGTGTGTGTTGACGTGTTGACAATTGAAGAATGCATTCATTTTAAAATACCTTGTACAAGTATGTATACCGACACCATAGGCATGCGTCGCAGGAGTGAGGAGGTTCAGCATATAAATATTTATATGATGTCATGAAGTAATTAAGCAAATCACAAAATAATACTCGTGTCGAAAATGTTTATTCTAGGGATTTTTATGTTAATATTAAAGCAATTAGAATATTAGAATCCAGCTACGATTTCCCTGTACAAATCAACAGCCCGAAGATAATAGAAGTCTGCATATGTAATTGCAGTGTTGAAATCGTTTTGGTAAAAGAAAACTGTTCCATTGACAAGGATAGAAGGGATTTGGTATGCTGGGTTTGAATCAGCTCTGTAATTTTCCAATCCAGTTAGGATAGCTTCTGCCATGCCAAAGTATTTAACTTTCCCAGTGATCACAAATAGCTTGAGGAAGGCGTGAGCAGCGATGGTTGTTGCCGCGGTGTCTCGGGGTTGATACTCGCCCGTGTCTAATGGAGCGTCGAAATCCCAATAAGCAACAAAATCTTGAGGTAGTCTATCCATGAAGTATGTCGCGGCGTTTTCCGCGGTATCCAAATATGCCTGGATGCCAGTTTTCTCGAAAGTGGTTGTGTAGCCGTGAATTCCCCAAGCCAGCCCTCTGGACCAAGTTGAGTCATCAGCAAAACCTTGTGCATTGTACTTCCTTACCGGCTCTCCAGTGGTTTCACTGTAACCTACGACGTGGAACACGCCCCAGTCCTCACGGAAGTGTTCTTCAATTGTCCGATTTGCGTGATTTAAACCAATGTCACGGAATGTTTGATTTCCAGTAATTTCATGAGCACGGAAAAGCAGCTCGAGATTCATCATGTTATCAATTATGACTGTAACTTGTCCATTGTCACTGTTCCAGGATCTGGTACACCTAGCCAAAGCTATTAAGAACATAGAATATTGTTAGAAGCTGCCGCCTTATCTGTGCAAGCAGTCAATTAATTATTCTTACTTACGATGATATCTGGTTGACAAAGACATGGCTGCTTGATTTATAATTTGCTCGTACTCTTTCCTCGTGTTTTCATCGACGCCTCCATATTCCAATGCGAGTCCATATGTGGACATGATAATAAATCCAACATCATGATCTCCGGTGTCGAATTGCCTAGATTTAATACGCTCTTGGTACTCCAAAGCCAAATTTTTCCAGTACACATCACCAGTGAATTTGTACAGCATCCACAGTGAGCCCCCGTAAAATCCAACTGTCCAAGCAGAAAGCCCACTTAGATTCCACTCGGCTGACAATGGGTTTCCAGTGTTGATGAATCCATCTTTGCCATTTAGAGACAAAGCTAGTTTCGTATACTGTCGTATGGCGTAGTACAGAATATCCTCCGTATTGAGGTGTTCTGACTCTGATTGCGCAAGTGCAAACAAAGCCAAAATTCCTAAAGATATAAATAGGAGATTTCGATACATGTTCAATGCAAATACTATTAAACCAATTGGCCCTGTGAAAACAAATATAATGCAATGATGATAATTGCAGTAGAAAGATCAAATGGAAGCTTAAACAGGTTAGACATTTGCGTCACGTCACGTTTAAGCTTATCTTTGATAATCCTAACAGAAGCACATTAAGTCTGACACTGATATTCAGCAGAGAGCTGATAAGTTGATTGATGATGACAAGAAATCCGTGGTTTCTAAATTC
>JAANSN010003991.1:0-16490 GCA_036850665.1 Dicranocentrus wangi | reverse complement strand
TTATTATGGTTGAGGTTTGTTTGGTTGATTAAGACCATAAGTTCGGTTTGTAAGGATTCGGCAGCGAGCTAAGTTATTCCGCTTGGTGGACTTGTTTAAGTGTGCAAGCCACGAAAAGATGTTTCCTTCCTTCGCGTTGTTAAGATAATATGCCCGAGCCGAGGTATACATATATAAGGATGAATCTCCCCTGTGCAAATAAGCATTCTTTCTCGCATGGACATTTCTTTTTAAAGTCTAGCTCGAATTCCACGGATTATCTTCGGGTACATCACCACACATCATCACCATTTTTAATAACAACGTTTGTCAATATTTTTATGTTGGACATACTGAAACATTCATCCCATGCTGAATGCAACTCTTACACGCTTACTTGCATCTATAGGTAATTTTTTTTGAATGAATGTCTGCCGTCGGCTAAAAATCGTGCGTTCAGAACATGTCAGAGCTCCAAAGTTGCTGCAGAATGGTTTGTTACATAAATGTCGAAGGATATTTTTTTGTAAATGTATATTCCCGAGACACTCTGCCATCGTGCATCATTCGGCAAAATAGGCAAAATGCAAAAAATGTGAATCTTGCAAAATCGATATCTGGAAGGACATTAAATAAGTAACACATTTCGTATGACCAATTTATATTTATGTAGGATATCTTTACGATTTCTTCGGACAACAGGAAAGTTTTTGGAATTACTTGTGTTCATATATCTTCAGTTAATTCACGCGGGTGTTTTTGAATTATTCAATTATAGTATAAATAATAGGTAATAACTGCTTACAATCGCAACTAAAATTCCGACTTACTATTCCGCTTTAAATGTTTCAGAATCGAAAGACGCTCCATACTGCATTTGCCAACCCGTGAATTGTGAGTCCTGCCTTTATTACAGCCATTTGTGAATCAGAAACATAGGCTTTCGTTCTCTCACCCCCAACTCTTCTGATTTCTTCCAATGCTTTGACTGCTTCTGGCCACCTTTGTTGCTGCGCATAGCATTCCAGAATATCGCATAGAGTAAACAAAGTTTCTTCGTGAGCTTCGCCCAATAATGCCTTCCTCTTTTGGTGTACTTCCTGTAGTTTTTTTATCGCACCACCCAACCCTGAATACTTTTTCTGTGCCATTAAATGCAGTGCAATCTCATAGCGGGTTGCCACTGTGTCCAAATGGTCGTCCCCGAGCACGTCTATCCTGGCTTGTAGCACTTTTTCAAATAGTGCTTCCGCTTCTGAATATTTGCCTTGTTTGCTGAGCACAACAGCAATTCCATGTTTCGAGGCCACAGTGTCAGCATGATGTTCTCCGAGGAGTTGTACTCGTTGCTGGTAAACCTGATTAAAAAGACGATATGCGTCATCCAAACTTCCAGTCATCAACAAAGCGGTTGCTTTCCCATTTACGGCGCTCAGAGTATCTTCGTTATTTTGCCCTAAAATACCGACTCGGACTTGATAAATCTCTCTATAAATTTTTAAAGCTTCATGTGAACTGCTGCTCCCTTTCGACCTGCATAAAATGTCCGCTTTCGCCTCTAGTATCCTCAAAGTGACCAGATGTTGGGGTCCCAGCGAGTCGCAAAGTTTTTCGTACTCCTTGTCACAAAGTTTTAGAGCATCACCATACGTCCCAGTTTGCGCACAGTGGTCAGCAAACCCTACAACTAGAATGGAAGTAGCCGTTACGTTTCCAACTTTTCTTGCAATGTCCAGTGCAGTTTCTCCAGCGTTATTCTTCTCGTTCCAATTCCCTGCGTAAGTCATCAATCTACTGACAAGTTTAGCAGATCTTGATTTCTCAGTTGCTATCACATGAATGAGCCCGTTTCCCTCCATGTCTTTTACGTCAAACTTGGCATTTTTTCGCTTGAAAATTTCCACAGTTTTTAGCTGCACGTCCAGATTTTTCACAGCAACATGAAGCGCCGTTTCCTGTTTCCTGTTTACGGCTTGCACAGAAACTCCTTGGTTAACAAAATACTCTACTACTCTACCATTTCATGATATTCCTCGACGGTAACCCCAAATCTGAGAGGAAGGAGATGAAGAATGGTGTTTTCTCTGGAATCTTTCAAATTCACATCGGCCATCTGGTCCACTAGACTTTTGAGCAATTCGAATGAGGCATTTTCCTGTAGAAGCGGGGTTCTACCTTCGCCATCCTGCTGATCCAAAATGTTGGCGTCAGTGCCTATGCATAACTGAATCAAGAAGAGGATAATTTGTCGCTTGAAGTCGATCACGGAGGCCTGGTCATTACTAGAATTTTTGATACATTTGTGAAGCAATTCTCCCTCCATGATAATTGCAGTCCTCATTCCAGCCAGAGTTTTGTTAGAACGAAATAGCTGAGTAACTTTACTATAGTCTCCTTGTTGGACTGCAGCGCTCAGTTGATCACGACTGTCATCGGGGTACTCATACTCGGCCATTAAAATTTTCCCTGCTTGGGTTTGCCTTGTTTCATACAAAGCTGACACTAATGCTTCAAAACCACCCACCTTCGTTTGCATTATTTCGTAGAACCGGAGGGACTGGTCTAACACATTCGGTATAGCGTTCTGAAAGTATAAAAGTAGTTTCTTAAACTTTGTAGTAATTCATAATAAAATAGGTTTACAATTGTTTTGCACCATTGAAAACATGATGCGGCTAAAATTAAGCATGCGTACCAGACTGGCTATATCGGCAGTGCCAAGAATATCTCTTTTTCTCAAAATAGTGTCCAGCTGGGAGTTCCATCTTGTGACATGAATCAATTCATGTAGATTCATTGTGATCAACTCGCTCTGCAACTTTTCCATATTCCTAATTTGAAAACTTCGCTTTTGTCTGATTCAGTGGAAAAGAGTAAAAATATAACTGGAGTTACAACAGGAATTTAACGTTTGCTGAAAAATTAGCATCGGCCTGACTTCACGATTGATGTCGTACACTGATCTTAACATTTGTAGATCTGATGGCACTTACAATCACAGTCAGTCGGTATGGATAATAGTAAAAAGAGTGACGAATTCGGATTACTCATTCTATTTGTACAGATAACAGAACGTATATATTAGCATGATATTCGCAAACATTTGTAGCTCTTAGCCATAGCTCTTGATGTAGTTCATATTTCACATCTAATCATTTGCCGACTGTCTGTCGGCGGTGATTTTGTTGGATAAATATAAGGTTGTTAGCGGTTTGGAACTTTTATAATCTGTAAACAATTGATATTATGGAAGTAGATTTGTGCGTTGATATCAGAACCTACGATACGTGTTAGGTAGATTTGTTTGGCAGAAGATAAGTAAAGTTGTGAATAAAGAAAAGATATCAACGTTATATTCTTCTGATCTGATTATGATCATAGTGTATTATGAAGCAAATTCTTGCCCGATTTCGACTTAATGCAGAAAATGAACGAATTCGGTTATAAATAAATCGAAATTGTCTATGCATAATAATAGGTTGATTGGTAATTCATACTAAACCCAGAATTGGTCAGGTTTATGAAAATTAGAAATATAATACAAGGCTTTAGCAATTTTTCATCAGCCACTTTAATTAAAACATTGAAAACGCTAGGTAATCATTTTCGTTTTGTCAGATTCCTTCCCAAGTTCTAGCAAGCGAAAGCGAAGCGTGCGTAGGCCACTTCCAGCGGTTTGCTATGCATATTATGGTTTATCAAAAGCGTATAAAATTTCATGTCATTTATAATTTTCAGCATGATAACTGCATTATTTCCGTAGCGCCTCCTTGACCGAAAGGTTCTTGCACTAAAAGTCGCTCAATTAACCTCCACGCAATTTTCTTATAAAAGTCATACTCATTTTTATTGCTTTTGGCAGTTGGCAAACTTAAACCAGTAGGTTTAAACATAAACACGTATATCCCCGTCTCTCCCATTGTTCTTGTTTTCTACTTAAATTTTTACAACTTCCATAGGATAACCTTCATACGACCCCATTTAAGTTCAGACGAACAGTTCAGCTTTAGCTTCACCAGTTTTGCCTAAAGTAGCAATTCATAAGAAAGATATTTAAACGACGATTCACCTACTTCGTTCCAATAATTCTTGGTAGCTGCAAAAGTACAGGTGGCAGGAGGGATAGGAAGTATTACAATGGTTAAACCGTGGCAAGAAGAGGGGTATAAAAGGAGCAACGGGATAGCACTAATCATCACATAACTCCTCACTCTCTCGGGGAAGTGGAGAGGGTGGCTGGTATATAGGTAGGTCGGGGATTCCCATTTATACTCACTCACTAATTCATTATTCTTTTGTATTTCAGGTTGGGAGCGTGGCGTGGAGGTGATTGCGACAACTCAGAGACTATCCTGCCTCAAATGGTATATCAACTGCATTGTACACAATAGCCGGCCCGAGCTGTAAATGCATTTGATATACTGATTGAGGCTGAGGTAACAATCATCACTGGCTCATCACTTCCGCCAAGTTTGTGGGGATGCAGATGACGTAAACTCGGTCCGAAACAGGACAGATAGTATCATCCGTTACCTACCCGGGCAATCTCGAAACTCCTAGAATTCAGAAATCTTGTGCTGCCACTACAGTCAGCAAAAATTTCCGGATTCTTGGGTTTTCCAGATTCACTATCTTCTGGACGAGGGGGTATGGGTGTCCATTGGAATAGGTATATACTGTAGTCAGGGTTCAGAATTGGTGCTGGAATTTGCAGTTTCAGAGTGCCAAATATCTGTAAATGCATTTTTTGGCATTGGTTCTGAACTTGAGATATGTCAACAATACAGTGAAGACTCAACACGCAATCGTGAAAGGAGGTCGGTGGTGATGTGGCATTAAGGGGAACTTAATCAGGCCAATATGAGCGTAAGTAAGGTAAGCAAGTAAGTAAGTACGTTACATAATATTATGGTTTTGAGATGCCACATTGGATACTTGATTACTTAGTAAAATAAAAAAGTCAACTTGGTAGCAAATAATTTCAGCTTGTGTTTGACTCATTTCCAAGCATATAATTAACCAAATGTATTGCATGCCAAAATGTCATTTATAATCAATTTCATTTGATCCTTTGGACAAAAACTTATTGCCAATCGACACCATAAACCTACACCATTTGAGTAAGGTTGAAAGTGAAATAGAGCATACATATTCATACACTGCAAACGGCAATTTGTGGTGTACGTACACTATACACACCTAGTTCACATTTGTTTGAATAACATGCCCCGGTTCGCGACAATCCTTTAATCACCTAACAGCACGTTACTACTACTACCAAAATGCCCGAGTTTGTCACAAACTTTGATTCTAAAGTTCTAATCATCCCAGAGAGTTGGGAATTTATTAGCTATTCAAAATCAAAATGAACGTTTGCTTATTGCGGATTTCATCACAGTTACTGTACACCTGCGCTCGCCTCGCATACAATGCAATATAGCACGTAAATATTGTAATACAAGAAAATCCGCATGATTTATCTTTAAAAAATTGTCGCTAATGCAACAGTGAGGGGCCACCTAAATTCGTTCATCCGGACGTTCCAGTAACGAATGGCGAAGGTTTGAAGCCGCATCTATTGCTTTAATAATCTTAGGGATTTCATGGTGGTGGATTTTATAGACCGTAATGTCTGTAATTTAATGTCTTATGTTGGTCACGGATGAATTTTTCTAGTACGCTATGGTTGAATGCAAAGTCTTCTCTGAAAAAGTTTCCAAGGACATAGTCATCTGTCACCTGCCTGCCACCTACAATATGATATAGGCCTTCCGCAGGATGTCCCCTCGTCATTCTCTGCTAACGTTCGTGGTGGCCCTATTTTTATGTATTTCGATGAAGGTATGGTGGCTCACACTAGTCCAGATTACCCGTGCCACCTGCGGACTTTCTAAAGATGCAGAGTTATTTCTAATTTCTTCACAGGGCCAGGTAGAAACATAATTAAGATTAATTTGGGGTTTTCACGTTATAAATGGGCGTAATGTACTAATTAGGCCTTGTAGTAATTAGGAATGTCTGTATGCATATTTACAGCTGCAAAGATTTGATTTGAAGAACATGACTAAAGATGAAGTGCATGGGATGACTCCAACAATTCAAGACTGTGTAAACGACATCAACCTAAAAATAAAATTAAAGTATCTTCTCCATCCAAATGTTGTAAGTTGTAAATTCGCAAAAAATACAAAACACGTCTACTTTCTAGCGTTAATTTGTCGACTAATTCATTCGCATTGCAGGCGTGGGAATGGAGTATAGTCCATGGTTTTGAATTGGTCAAAGTGTTAACCCAAAAAAGTGTTCAACACTTGATGGAATATGTCGACTGAAGGAATCCGTATAGTATAGCTTTGTAAGTTAAAAATTGTAACACGCGATGACGATGACACCAATGTAAGTTAGAGGTCAGGTATCGTGCTGAAACGGTTACGGTCACAATCAGATAATTTAATGCAAATAAAGCTTCAAATAGTATGTGTACAAAGAAACTTTTTATGTTTGGTGTAGATGAAATTGAAATTCCTAAACCCCATTTGAAAGTAAATGTGAGCTAGTTTCCTGTACCTATGTATTCATTTTCATTTGAAAGTATATGCATACGAAGAGGCTTTTAATTAATTCAATTCAGTTAAAAAACTTCTTCGTATCGTACATAGAATTATTGTGTTTTATTACATTGGCCAACTGCGAACTGCGATATCGATCGTATGCATCAAACATAGTTTAAATCCGGTCATTGGTAGATACTGTCGAATTGCTGTAGAAACTCTCATGAAGTCATACATTACAGTTTTGGCTTTTTCAAAACTTGGGTTTATGCAAGGATGCAGACACAATCCTGAGTCTTGCGCAGGTCGTGCATGATTAGTTTGCATACTTTCGCACTGGTTCGAAAGTCGAGACGTCCTGAAAGATGTCTCACACTCAGCCTCAAGGGAACGAACTACTGCGGCGTATCGCCCTTCAAAATCACATTATTCATGAGGCTTTAGTCTTAAACAGGAGGCTAACCACCTACCTAGAAAGGCGCAGAGATGCGCTAGCTGCCCGTCAACTGAACCAACAAGGCAACAATAACGTTTTGCAACAGGTAGGGTTTGCAAGAATTCTAAACTAGGTAAACCTCGCCATTATATTTTTACCACGATCATTACAATCGGCAGGTTTCGAATGCAGCAGGAGAGATCAATGGACAGCAAGACTGCCATGAGGTAACTAATTCTAGCCTACCTCAATCATCAGTACCTCCGGCGGTACCTCCAGACACCCCTCAGACGGGTTATTACTCGCAAACTAGTGCTTCTCCTTGCCCTTCATCTGCATACCGCGATCGGCTTAGTGACTTTAGTAACCTCCTGTGCTCTCCATCACCGAACAACCCTAGGAGTCTTTATGATGAGCGACGCATGTCGGGACACCAGAATTGTAGTAGCCAAAGAAATGGCTTGAGTAATTCCTCAGGCACATCGGGACAGACCGGTGGAGGAGGAGATCAAAGCTATAATTCGAGTTCTAGGGCCGATCATAGAGTGTCAAACAACTCCAGTATTGTCCACCTGACCTGTAACTTCTGCCACGAGACAATAGCTTTGGAGGTGAGAATTTTGTAGCATTTTGTACAGAATAAAATGTCGTGCAGCTTAGAGAAAAGGTATAAAGGATTCGAAAATATTATATCACGCGTTTGAGAAGTTTATTCATGCAGATATATTATTAGAGTAAAAATGCGATATATTTTACTACAAAACCTACCATTAAGCAGCTAACAAGTATGTTTAATTAACACTTCAAAAACTTTTTAATTAACAAAATGTACAATACGTTAGCACTTTATCGACAGTATATTTTTGGCATTCCAGCAGAAGCCGTACGTTTTACGATATTACACTTTATTAATCGCAAAATATGTATAAACTAATGTGGCTCACTGTACATGACTTTAAAAATCAATGCTGTATTGCCATTATAACCTATACAAATAGTTAGATAGCGTTATAATATCATAAGAACTTAGTTCAGCCCTAAAATTGTCAGATCTCTTCATCTCTGGTGGTCTCTGTATATTTTAAGTACGTAGGTATAACCAACACTCCCCAACAACAACAATAATTAGTTTAGAAAGATTGTCGAAAGCGTCTGCATAACATAATTAGTATATGATTATTTTGTATAGGCCTAATGGGAACAGTAAATGCAAGCGAAACATCCATATCACAAAATGATAAACGATATACATGGTAAATTTGACAACGTGACGGGGTTGTGTCACGCTCAACCGGTAGGATTTCTATTCTAACTCATCGTAGATGTATAATTAATTACATTTTTCACAAAAGATAAACTAGAAACGTTACTAACATGTAAATAAACCATTATAAGTACTTGTCGATGTCAAGGAGCCTTCACAGACAAATCTACATAACGTTATATATGCCCCACGCACGCATCTTCTCATACATAGCAAATATGGTAAGCCTAAAAAGGATCACATGATTGAATTAGTATTTATCCCATAATTATGATCTAGTCAGAAAGCTGGTCAAATCGAAATGGGTCTAAACGCACAAACACCCAGTGGCCGTTTTCGTCCTTCCGATAGTAGCGCGGTCGGTTATCCGGGAATATGGTAATTTCTGGAAACGGATGATCTTGTACGTGCTTTATTGCAGCTTTGATCTGAATTAAAACCACAGAAAAATAAAGCGCCATTAATTATAAAACTATTATTTCTCATGTGTAGTGTAACGGGTTGGGTTTTGTGAGTTGAAACGATAATAATGTTACTATAATTGTAAGTATCTTACTTCAGACGCAACGTAGGCAGCTTCAACTTCAGGGGATGATGTAAGATGTTGAAGTAAAAACTCGTCAGGTTGTTGCAGCATTATGTCTGCGGACCGAATCGGTTGATAGTGAAATGGGCCAATCCTCAACAGGCCGGAGACATAATCGTAAACTTCTAAAAGCTATAAAGAATAAAAATTAACAATAATTATTTATATCCTTAAATTCCAATTTGAAATATAAGTAATCACAAAAATATAAAATAAGAAACATACCGAATGCGAGCCAGTGATTAGCCTGGCATTTCTCAGTGGTAGGTCAGGCCCTTTGTCCAAAACAGTAGATGGAAATATTTCCCCAGTCTTTATATTTACACCTACACCGTACACTATTGGCCACGGGATATCCCCACGTTGTACAGTATTTACAACACCAACGCAAGCTGCGACTAGATCAATTTCGTAAGGTTCTTTGTGAACGTAGCCTGCAAAGATAAAAACAAATAAACAAACAATTTTATTATTTCAAATCAAACAACCAATAATACGCAATGCTCATGAAGAATGTGTCATAAAGACTAACGCAGAACTGAGTATAAAAGCTCCTCCCCATAACCCCGATTATCACTAAATGACCCGTAGATGTGCATATGAACTGGACCCTGATGAAAATAACCCGCGCTGAGGTCTTGCAATCTGAAATTGAAAATAAATCCATGCCAAATCAGCCATTGTTTTAACAATATTCAGCAAACGAATTTAACTTGCATAAACGGAATCTGATCTACCTGCTGAGCATGGCACTTATTCCGTCTACACAACACGTTTCGACATGTGCAAAGGCAACAGCCCCGGAAGCTACAATACACAAAGCACAGGTATTTACAATCACAACTTTCATCAATGAGTTTATGTACGTTAGCAATGCTCAGGTATGAGGTGCACAACAAACTTACTGGGATGTCTAAAAATGATAGTGATACAAGTTGTACATCCATCCGTCGCCACTATACTGACGTTTTCTGAAAACAAATACTCAAATTACACATGTCCTACTGAGTTTTCGATGTCTTCGACCCTTCAAAATAATACCGGATAACTTACTATCATGAGGGCTAACAGCGGCCATTTCTCTTTGTGAAACATACAAAAGTCCCATTGGTCCTAAATGTTTTGGCAAGGAAGCAGCAAAGAGAGATCCGGGTTCTTTCAGGTGTGGGGCCATGTGGTACAAGGTCCTCGAATCTAGAGGAACCTCGTCCACTTTTACTCCACCAAGCAGTAACACCATTTTTTACTAGTGTCTTTCACTCCTAAAATCTAACTGCTTCGTTAGTTTGCAGTAGAGAGAGCCTTTTTCAGCCGTCCGTCCAGAGTCCACGCACAATCAGTTAATATAAAGTGGTTTGCCCTGGTTATTCCGTAATAACAACTTTTTGCTAGGTCGTAATTTCACAACCAACCCTACTCCATCAAAATTAACAAAGATATTCGTCGTCCACAATGACGAAGCTAAAACACAAATCCAGTAACTCTAATTTACACCGTAGCATTATTCTTTCCAGGGATAAGCACTGACATCGTAGTCACCAATAACCACCCAGGCGAAAGAAGACCCAACCTGTTGATCACAAAACACAACGTCATCATCAGTCATCACATTAGCCAATATCATAAACACACTTGCTCAAACACAAAATGCAAAGCACATAATAATGCACTTGGAGATAGTGACAACGAGTGGACTCATTACACAAGTTGACCCCCAAAATAGCAACAACCTCAACTGTACATAATGTTTTCACCTCATCACTGTTTATACTCACAACGGTTTACCATTTACCAACCACAAATGCCGTGAATCATGTTCATTCACAATGCAGCATACCGACGACAAGAGCTTACTCATTGACATCCTACTCATCATTCTCCATTCCGTTTAAGTAATCCCAGTACCAATAGGATTCGTTTTGAGTAGCACAATCTCTCCTAAATCCAATACGAAGTTATATAAAATACCAAAGCCCGGAGAATTTTTATCCGGAATTCCACAGGAAAAGGTTCTAAACAGTATATCGAGGTGTGTGTGCGTAGGTAATCCAAAACCGATGGTATACATGCGCTCTTCTTCCTACATAATAACATAACACGATGATCTTCACAAAAATATTCTCACCTAATGGTCATTTCAATTGACAATGACTCCATTATTCCCTTCCACTCCAAGAATAAACACCTTCTCCCTCGATTACAACGAACAATACATATCCTCAAATCCTCACTCTCTGAGAGTAACTATCCACCAACAAGTCTCACTTCACTTATTATTACTTGTTGCAACCCACAAAAACAACTCTCGGATGTGATCTTAAAAGGAAAGGAGCAAGCCCAGTAAATGATGATGATCCTTCCACCACGAGCTCAAGACTCGAATAGAAGAAGCTCGCTGGGAAAAAGGATACATCACCTCTGTCTGCCTGAAGATACCAGAGAAAAAGAGTCTATACAAGCTAACCTTTAAAAAAAGTTGAAAAAGTTCCACTTGCACATGCCATCCATATCGAGAGAGTCTCTAGACCTATGATGCTGAGAATTGCCTCATGCCGAGCACAACAACATGTCTCTAAAGCCACATATTATCATCGTATCAAGCACATTATCTGATCTCCGAAATGCTTGAAAACAGCGTATACTTTAACCATAAGGATATTTATCTTATACCTATTATTTCTAAAGAGACATGGCTAAAAAAATCTTGAGCTTAAAAGTATCAAGGTATCTCCCTAGCTTAACTCGTCCCTAAAACAGTTAAAATGCGTCAAGTAAAAAGTATTATAAGGGTTGTACAGACACAAGACATTTTCTTTCAAGGCATATATACCTACACATAACTTTTGTGCACACAGGACGCAAGTTAACATCGCACCATCAAACTGTCCATGTCAAAGTCACATCACTCCAAAATCAAAACTGAAATGTTCACATTTTCTCTGCCACCACCAACATAATGAATGACATGAATTGAACTGCTTGGCCAATTTAAAAAAATGTATATTATGCATGTGTCTTGTGCCATAAACATACAAGTATATATTGATTCAAAAAAATAAACTATATAAAATAGGGACAGAGTCCAAACCTCATTTACTGTACACCGGCTTTATATACTTGACATAAAAAAACTTTTCCAGGGTTTCCTTGCAGTCTTATGTATCCACACTGTGGATCCAATAAGATGATTGTATAAATCAGTTTTGCTGTCGTTTGCTTGCTGTGCAACTGCTTTTGAGGAAGGGTTAAAAACAGTGATTGTGAGTAAGCATCGTGTATTATTTCTTTACGCAACAACCTCCAAAAACACTCAAATTTTATTTTTCTATATCACCATCTTCCTCCTTATCAGCATCATCGTTGAAATGATCATCATTCAAAACCCTCATAAATATGTAAATACACAACTATAAATACACATGCCCACAACATAACCCTTTTATTCATTTAAACAGTTTTCATTACTGAAGCACTTGCACATATTTTTCAAAAAGTTGTTTTAAATGGTAGATGCGAGCGACGACCGTCGTCATTACTTATGTTATTTTGGATTGGAGAACAACAAGTCCTTTTTATATCATCACACCATTTTACACTGGAGTCTCCACAAAAATGTTCCATATGCCATTTAATTTATGTATCACAAAATTATTGTGGAGCCACGAAGACGACACAGCTACTCATGCATGACTTTTTATACATCATCGTATCAAAGGATGATCATTCATGTGGTAATTTAGCATTTTCATAATACAAACTTGATATCGCTTAAATGCACATTTATTATGTACTTTGGCGTAATGTAGGTGATACCATGTGCCTATAACACTGTATTCATTCATATCGCCATCATTTTTTTTCATATAAGATTCATGACACGGTAATCAATCCTTAGAGAAACGCTCTGTCATAAAAAAGTGGAATTAAAACGAAGAAGATCGTCTCTCTCCACAGCGAAAGCGAGAGAATTGCGTCAAGTCACAACAGCGTATATATTACAGTGATTAGCTATATACCTTTGCTTTGGATAATAAAAGCTAGGGTATATAAATGCGAAATGGAGCGCATATCCATCCATATGCATCAATTCATCTTTATCATCATGTACTTGAAGCACACGAGCAGCGAGCAACCCTAGAATTCAAGGCTTATTCTCAGATGGAGTCAAGGAAAACGGAGTAATAGCCGAAAAATGGTAATAATTCTACTTTCCGCAACAAACAAGAAAACAACATAGTGATACATTATTATTGCCGAGTATATCAACCATTTACTATATTACATCCAATTTCATACATATTTTAAGTGTTTTTATAGCCGAAATGATTGTCTAATGTGCAACACTAGCAATAAGAATGCACTTGACAATGGGCCTGTACTGCTGCTCTACTACACATTAGTACTACAACCAACCCCTGAACGAGTGTGGAACAAAAACAAAACTTAATCTGTCTAGCTCTTTCTTTCCATGGTACTTTTTGCTGTGATACCTTAATTACCTGAAACTCACGGTCAGGACGATGCCAATGACTGAGGTTGAGTTTAATTTTTATCAAGTTGTGCTTTACTGACATGCGTATATGTATTATACACGATGTTCCAGCATGTTTGCATATACTAGTTTTTACGTTGTGGTTTACTGGACTTCTATATGGGATGTGATGTTTATATGAAACCAAAATGCTGTCTTACTCATTCATGCAGCCTGGATAAAAAAAAGTGTAATAATGATGCTCTAGCACCGGGATAGCAATATTTTCTGCTGGGCAATCACTTGACAAGACTGAGAGCAAGAGCAAAGGGTGCGGCCTGTGGAGTTGAGAGACTCAATGAAAAAAGCCAACTGAGCTGAGCACAGCACTTTTTCTTGCTTGCTCGTCGACTCAACCTTACATGGAAAATTGGAGACTTGGTTTTTAGAGCCGTGTACTCCAAGTCTTGTGAATTATTCACTTTCTACCTTTTGGGACCTTCAGGGTATTTCCCACCAAATACCATACATACCTTATGGAAATGATGATACCCAATTCAAACTCCCAAGAAAAAGAAACACTTTGCCAGCAGTTACCTCATTTACAGCTTTCTAGTGAGCAGACAACTAGTTTGTCGAGTACTCGCATTTTTGAAAACCAAGCATTAACCACAACCACAGCGGGCACAAGCAGATGGAGATGAAAGAATAAAGTTATTCCTCCGCTCCGTAAAGCAATTCAAAATGCTTTACAGTCAACACGACTGTCGTAATCACCCATGTTCTTATAACATTTTAGATGTCGACCAATCTGTTTTCGGCTAAACATGTGAAGTAATAAAGACACAATAGGATATTAACACCCCCGACCAAAATACCGTAAAAGGCAAGCATCCAATAACACTAAAAATCAGCTTAATGCTTCTTTTACAAACAAGAAACCCATTTCCCCTTTGCCATTGCACTGATTGCAGGCAATTTACTATTTCATACGACAATAGATGCTCCACAATCAGGTGAAAGGATATGAATTCCATAGTTCGCCGAACTTGAGTTGTTATTTGTGTCAACCTTTAAATCAAAATTTTAAAAAAATCTGCAAAACGGCTTGACTCACTTAATAAACTTCGTTTTGTGCTACATCTGTATAAACTTGATTACGTATTTGGGCGAATTTTGTCCAAAGCCGGAGAAAATAAATCAAACTGGTTGTTTGGTGAGAAGAAGCGTTAAGTCCCTGACGCCGTCGACCCTACCGGTACAGCCGTACGAACAAAATTTGCCGTGATCGGGGTTACATACATGTATTATTATTACACTTCCCTCGTCGTAAGTGCGAGTGCACATATTTTGTACTTGAATGAACCACACTTAATTCTTTCTTATCAGATTACAGGGAACATGCAAAACGTCCATCAACTTCAAAACAAATAAATACTCAACACGATACGTCGATGACGATGGATCACAATGGATAGAGATAAGATGCCTTATATTATTGCCAAATAGTATGTTGAGCAGTGAGCACCCACCAGAAAAGCAACAGAACCAGAATCCATCCGCGATAGAAGTGCCGTACGACTAGGTAGGTAGGTATGCATCCAATCGACTAGCTATTATTATACCCTTCTATTCAGACTTTGCCCTCTCAAACGACTTTTCACCACGTTCAATGTTCAATTAGCACTGAATTGCTAATAAACGAGCACGTACAATGCCATAGTCATCACGAAAACAACGAAAAGACCATTTCTCGTTCCCGTTCACCAACCTCTTCACCCACATGTGCTCATATGATTCATGAGGATGGTGTTCCTAATTACAACACACGCGACTTAAATATATGCAGTTATATATTATTGTGATTCACTAAAGAAATTAGGTAACTAAAATGTGATTATCTCTCCCCAACTTGATTTTACTCGAGTGGAATACGCTAGCAGAGTTTAACGGAAAACCGGAAGCTAAAGAGAGTCAATTTAAACTGCCATAAAGTTCCTCTAGAGAGAACACAAGCTTGGATTGAAATCACACAGTTCATGCGGGCCACAGAAAGGTCACGCCGAGCGAGGAAAAAGTTGCATATACCATGATGTATGCGTTTTATATGTATGTGTAACTAGTCTCACTCTTTTCATTTCGACTTCGAGTGCACAGCTACCGACTGGTCACTCCCCTTTTCAGTTTTCTGTTTGATGGTGAAGAACCAGTTGCAGCAGTTGTCTATCCAAAAGTAGAAAAGGGTGTGCAATACTCATGTATAGTATACATGCGTTTAATTGCAACCACCTCTGCCTGCCTTTCTCATAAAGTCTTTCATTTCCCCACCAATTATTTTGCATTTTTCATTTCCTCGTCTTCTCTTTCCCACTTCCCACCTCTCAATGCAATAATTGTATACAACAAATCCACACGTGAACTGCAAAAATCCCTTTGCACCCAAACATAAAAATCCTCCAACACGGCTGACAGTTTCCTACTTTATAAAAAATTACCTTTTTTAGTACATATTTTTTGTGCAAAGTACCATATCCATATATCCCATCGTTGAATCCCTTTTGCATCTGTAATTTGCTGGAAGCAATTCATTTTATAGAAGTCAGCTAAATGCTTTGCCATTACTGCGTGCATACAACAGGACACAAAAAAAACTATAAAAATGCATCTCTGCTCAAACTCCACCTATACAAAGAAGGTAAACATGCATCCTACAACTCTTTTTAGGTGGGCAACATGGCCACGACTCGTACAAACAGGAGCACAAGACACGGAATATAAACAGTAATAATTGTAATGACAGGGAGTACGTACGTGTACCCAAGGGAGGAGAGCAGCAGAAAACTTTTAAAGATCACAAAACGACATGATGTTATTAACATTTTATGCTTATTACCACGATATCATTCCTCTTCCTCGCGCACCGATCATGGTCATCGTTTTCGTCTTGATTTTTATATCGCCGTACAACTGCAATGGCAATTTCGTACAAAAAAATATATTTTATATCAATTCACTTAACTCTGTGCGATGCGATGCACTCTTCTTGTGCCTCAGAGTTGTGCTAAGTAAGCACACAATTCATAGAGCTCGAATCGTATAGCCATAGCCAGTGGAAAGAAGAAGCAACAAGTTTGACAAGTTTTTCTTTATCTTCCACCGTTTCTCCGTTTTCCCTTTAAACGACATAGTCATCTTGCATACCG
>JAANSN010003990.1:0-16491 GCA_036850665.1 Dicranocentrus wangi | reverse complement strand
TTAGTAGCTGTCATATTGATTCTGGATGCAGCGCAGCGCCACTACTCTCAAAAATTTGCATAAATACATGAACTTTGTATTTGATATTAATTTCGCCTATTAAAACAATAATACAACCCTAACATATTATTGATGTGCCGTACCAGTCCGTCCGGCGCGGCATATAATTTATTATTGCACTTACACATTTCCATTAAAATTTTGTTTTGTACACACCGAACTGCATGAATTAAGAAAATCCTGAATGCTCTTGTCCGCAAATGACTAAAAATCGACGTTCATACTTTATATTCCAAAGTGGCATGTTGGGCAACGAGTGCACAAAGATGTAAAATATGAAAGGGTGAAACATTGGGACATGGGAGAGCAGCAACTTCACCTCTTGCAACTGCACACGTTTTATATTGTACAATTGCATTATAGAACGGTCATATGGGTAAAATTGGAGAGTGCAAAAAAATGTCTATCAGGAACTGGCGACAATCTTCACGATATCGTCCATACGCATCATCGGATTTCCAGTATTTCCACCATGCATATATATTGGCATTGAAATGAGATACAACCAAACTCGAAAGGGTCACCGAGGGATGCATGCTAAAGTTCTTAGCTGGACAAACGTGACTTCCCAATTTAACTTTAAAAGAAAACATTCGTGTTTCGTACAATAATATCTTGAGTAAATGAAACGGCAAAAAAATCCGTGAGAGATTTTCCTTTTTTACATTAATTAATTTACTAATTATACTATGGTTTAATAGCAGGGTTTAAGGAAGGATAAAGGTTTATTTGCAATGCCGGAATGGGTTTTGAAGATGACGCATAAATGGTGGATTTTCCTCTCCGTCAGTTTGCTTAGCGAGTTTCCTTTGATCAATTTGCTCGTTCCAATTTTGCAATGGAACTGTCAGAATCTAATAATGACGTTAACTACACTTTGTGGGATAAATGTCAAAATGTATAACCGATGACCGAAGCATAAAATATAAGCCACAATGCAGTTTTTATAGTCAAACAAACTTGCGTCAATGTCAGTCCCTATAGGCTGGCCGCAGATTTCCAGATAAAATGGACCGTGAACCGATAAAATTTATTGTTCCGTACCTTGAATGATACTTTTGCCTCAACTTTTCTTGAAAGAAATTGCTCATACAAGTGTGGAAACTCGAAACTCACTCCATATCCCTTGGAACTTGGCCATTAACCGCTCCAAGGCAATATTTTAATCATAAATTGAAGTATCATCGGGTTTTACCATGTGCTAGCAGCAATTAAGAAGAGTTAAGAATACGCACCTTTGATTTTCCAAAGCATATACGATTTCTTGATTACCTAATTTAGATTTCTCGATCGCATTTGTCATGTTATATACATATTTTGATTTCCTGTTTCCACGCACGCAATTCCTTTCCGCTTATGTGACGCAGCTCAGATATCATAAATTGAAGTATCATCGGGTTTTACCGTGTGCTAGCAGCAATTAAGAAAAGTTAAGAATACGCACCTTTGATTTTCCAAAGCATATAAGATTTCTTGATTACCTAATTTATTTCTCGATCTCATTTGTCATGTTATATACATATTTTGATTTCCTGTTTCCACGCACGCAATTCCTTTCCGCTTAATATATGACTCAGCTCAGAGCATTATGCTCAAGTTTCATCAAAAATTCTTCCTTACGCCATTTTGGGCTATACCTAATATTTGTCGCGGAAGTTTCCTAAATTTGGCAATTTTATCCTTGTTTGGGAGGACTACAAATTGAAAATGTATCTCACATTTAGTTATACACTTCCATTCCTTTCCGCTTATGTGACGCAGCTCAGAGCATTATGCAAGTTTCATCAAAAATTCTTCCTTACGCCATTTTGGGCTATACCTAATATTTGTCGCGGAAGTTTCCTAAAGTTGGCAATTTTATCCTTGTTTGGGAGGACTACAAATTGAAAATGTATCTCACATTTAGTTATACACTTCCACTTTAGTTGTGTGTGAGGCTGGATTCATTATTGGTTCGAAGTGAATATTTGGTGCAATCCATTAAGCGACAAACAAACTAATTTTTTACTTCAAAAAAACCTTTTCTCTACATTTAGTTATACACTTCCACTTTAGTTGTGTGTGAGGCTGGATTCATGTATTGGTTCGAAGTGAATATTTGGTGCAATCCATTCAGCGACAAACAAACTAATTTTTTACTTCAAAAAAACCTTTTCTCAATCAAATATGAAACTCAAAAATGTTTATCTAGTAGTCCGTCTCGTAATTGCAATTGGATTCATCATCATCACCGCGGCAGTACTAATATATCGAGGTTGGAAAGGGTCCGAGCCCAACCTTACATTCCAACAGGAAGTGCTCCTGGCTGCAGTAAGGTTGGAAGCCAAAGAAGCGGGTCTGAGATTCGAGGAAGTGGAAGCAATTGGCAAGACCTCTGATCCATCCGTATGCTATGCCATTGAGTGTTTCAAGTCTGGTAAGGTGTTAAATTGCAAAAGTGCAATTGAATCTAAGGCCAGGATAAAATTATTATGCATATTAATTATTTCAGCGTTTGAGCTATTGTCCGGATATAGACTTCAGAAATGACCCTTGCGATCCCGATAAGTGGCTGGACTTTGTCTGCACGCGGAGGATCCAAGGAAAAGATATTTTTTCTCGCTTGGACAAACTTCAGCTCCAAGCAAACCTACATGCCTTGGGTAAGAGCAGGGCTAAAAAAATACCCCCATTGACAATAATTAAATTTTTTACCACAAAACCCTTTTTCACAGAGATTGTGCAAGAGAAAGGGACATTTATTTTAAGACGGTTTCACAAAAACCACAAGGAATTTCTTTTAAAAGAATCAAAGACGTATTTTGGCCAGTGCGTTAGAGCACGAGGGAGTCCTCTGAACAATATGCTGGCCATCCTGGACTATTCCAAAAAGTTTGGATTGTGGCCCACTTTCAACTCATCCAGGAATCAGACCTTTCCCTGGATGGATTTCGTCGCGGATCAGAATCGCTTGGACAGTGACGGCTTCAGCCCGCTCTTTATCCAGGTTGGGGTGCTGTCAGAGTTAGGGACGCAGATTGTTATACTTCCCGGCCGCACCAGCCTCTCGGATGATGGAAATGAGGAATTTCGCGCAGACTTCAATCGAGTGGCGAAGAGACTGGGGCCCAAATTCAATTTGGCAGGGTTGGCTGTAACGACTGGGCTCTACACTTCCATTTCCTGGTTGGACCGCCTCAACCACAGCGTGTCTTCGACCAGTGGGAACGGAACTTTGATGGAAGAACTGACAATCGAGCAGTTGCAAAACGTGACAGACCTCCATTTCATAGGAGAAGGGGCTCCAAGTTGACATCAATTGGGCAAGATTTTTTGAGCGGGTGCTGGCCGGAACGGGCATTACTGTTGGGGATGTTTTAGTTCCGGTTTCTCCCATACTCACAATGCTGGAGCAGGTCCAGTTGGAGATGAGTTCCGGAGGAGGAAAAGCTGTCCGGGGGGCGCTCCAGTGGAACTTAATGTGGATGCTGATAAACGAAACCAGCTCGCTTATTACGGAAGGGAATAACCTTAAGCTCAATGAGCAGGAACAAGAAGAGTGGGTGCAGAATAGCAGGAGATGTGGCTTTATGAAGTGCAAAATAAAACTGCTTTGAAACCTGAGATCTGTATTATTCATTTTCAGATTGGTTTTAGGCACCTGCCTCAAAAGGACCATCGACCTTTTTGGCTACTCGCTGGGGAAAACGTATCTAAATCGTCATTACGACAGTTCAGTCGAGCCCTCGGTCCGGAACCTCATGGACGCCGTCAAGGAAGGCTACATGGAGATTTTGGAATCTCCACCGTGGATGGGGACTACTTCTTCGGCTATGAACGTCTCCACTAAAGAGTTTCTCCAGGACAAAGTCAGAAACATTAAATTCCACATTGCTCAACCAGGCTGGATGAGAGAACCAGGAAAATTGGAGACACTCTTTGAAGGTCTCGCCATCTCTTCGCAGTCCTCTTACGTCACCAACTTTGTGGAGACAAACATGTGGGGGGTTGCAAAGCGAAGAGAATGGAAACGGAAAGTGATTGCGAGAATTATTTTGGACAAAGACTTTACCGAGTAAATACGTAATATGACCGCAGAAAGCGAATCAGATTTTCCTACATTTCACCAAATATTTCTAAATTTTATCTTCAAAATTTACGTATATTTTAGATTTGACTCGGAATGGAATTACTATCTTGGAAGATCCCGTGCGACTTATTTTGTGCCAACCAACGCTGTGTGTAAGTCTATTGAATTGTTTTTAAAAAAGAGACCCGTTTTTGCTTGAAATTACAACTTTTGGTTTGACAAATGTCTTTCGTATTTAGCTTTGACGGCAGGATTTCTTCAGAAGCGTATGTTTGATAAGGGTCGACCGGGGTTAGCTTTTCACATGTCTTTAGTTTGAAACTTTGAAATTGCACCACCTCGCTAGAGAATACAATGATTTTTGTTTTGCCTCCAACAGTTTCATGAACTATGGGAGTCTAGGAACTGTACTTGGTCACGAAATCGGCCACAGCCTCGTCAAGCTTGATGGTACGTCAAGAGCAATGACCAAAATTGAAATGAAATTTGGCGTTAATTGAAAATTGAGCACATTCATTTACGAGCCGTGTCGTGTATTGTCTCTGGTGAGCAGGTTCTAAACAATTTGGAATGGACTTCACGGAAAGTTGGGCTCCCACAGATTTGCAAATGTTCAACCAGTGGCTCAACGACACTGCCAAATACTATGACAGCATTCCGAATCAATACAGCAACTTCAAGTTGAGGTCAGCGCCAGGAGGAACCACGGTCGAGGAAGACGCCTCCGACATACTTGGCTTACAAGCTGCGTTCAGAGCGTACGAGAGATATTTGGCGGATCTTGAGAAGGAGGGAAAGAAGGAAAAAGGGCTTCCGGGTCTGAGCTCCTTCACTCCACAACAGTTGTTTTTCGTGCAATACGCAAATGTGAGCTCAAGTGATAGTTTCTGCACAATCTGTAATATATATTATATGTTTCAGAAAATAAGAAAGCTGAATGTTTTAATACTATGTTTCTTAAAGAATTGGTGCTCGAGTCCCAAGGCGGCGATCCAACTTGAGAAAGATTTCTCTACTAATGAGCACAGTCCTCCGTGGCGAAGGGCGGACATCCCTCTAAGGCTATCTGGAGACTTCAAAAAGGCGTTTAAGTGCAAGTGAAGGAAAGTTAGCTGAAGAGGAATGTTATATAGTATGATTTGTATTTTAAAGGTTCGCTCTGTTACGGAATCATATTCATGTTAATATTTTCTTTGTAGATTACTTTATGCACTCCTTGGATTATTAAAGCAATATTCTTAAAATAATTTTGTATAAATTCAAAATTATGAATCCCATGTAATCCGATTCCTCCTAGACAGCTTCGGCACACTAGTTCACCTTTTGAAACTGCTCATAGAATCCCAACATAATTCGCTGTGGCATTTGCGGTTGAGTTGAACTAACCTGTCAAATGGAGCAGGAAAACCTGCACCGCCTGAATAGCTACCTCCACGGCACTCCTAAATTACATAGGTACATACATACAACCTACCAAATTATGGAAGTCTTTGTAAAGCTTGTAGTTCTATTGTAGCACATCACGTCGATTCTTTTTATTCATGCATACTCGACATCTACATGTTATCAACATAACATATTATCATGTTTAATATCATATTATAAGTTGTTTGTAAATTCCAGTGCATTCAATTTGTGCAACACTCGCAATTGATTAATCATTTCTTATAACGGGATGCATGACAGCCCGCAGATGGTAATTCAGAGTTCTGCTGACGCACTCTGNCTCGCAATTGATTAATCATTTCTTATAACGGGATGCATGACAGCCCGCAGATGGTAATTCAGAGTTCTGCTGACGCACTTTGAACACCCTACAACTTAGGATATATAAAATGTAGTCGGCAGACACGATTCATTGTAAAAATGAAAATCTAACAGTAAAGCTCGCAGACACTATTTTTCAGTTCATGAATTAACATGAAGTTTACCAATTTTCTAACTACATTAATTTGCTTTGTGAGCTCGGTCCATTTTGGTAAATCACGAGTGGCGTTGGGGAACGAGTGCGAAATCAGGCTGCAAAATCACATCCGAGGAGTCCCGGGGATTGCAACTTTGCCCCCAGCCCAACTTCAAGATCCGATATCCTACGTGGCCTATAATACTCAGGGAGGGATTCAACTTCAGCGGGTAGTTCACGCTAGACTGTTTCCCCGTCATCGGGACTGTGGTCGGTCCAACTTCAATCAGGCCTGGGTTCCCCAACGAATGGCGGATATGGGAGCCATTGCAAACGACGAGCGGGGTCATATCATTGCATCCCAGTCATGCGGACCTGCTACGTGGTACAATTTGGCACCACAGACACCCGCTGTAAACCGAAATAGTGGGAGACGCACTGGATGGAGACAGGTTGAAAACATGATTGCTCAA
The DNA here is from genome assembly GCA_036850665.1 of Dicranocentrus wangi. Lineage (NCBI taxonomy): Eukaryota > Metazoa > Arthropoda > Collembola > Entomobryomorpha > Entomobryidae > Dicranocentrus > Dicranocentrus wangi. The sequence continues at coordinate 9,986 of JAANSN010003990.1, read as the reverse complement.
CACCTTCGAGATGGAAATGCAGTAGACGTGACGGTACTTCTCCAATATGCAGGGACTAGCAGACGACCGACCGAATTTACCGTATGTGCTGTACCCATTTCGAGAGGAAGTACTCCCGGTCAATTCACCTTGTTCTCTGTTGTCAATAATTGAGGCAGCAAGGTTTTAATGAAGGCGTGAATTTAATTATAATTGACAATCTGTTGAAATAATAATAAAGAAATCAATATATTACGCATTTTAATTCACCAGCGGAGATAGAGTGAGTGAGACCACGAATGGGTTTCTTGTGCATCACAAAAAATCATCATTATATTTCGCATAATAACTTATTTTCGCATCTGCTTCATAAGGCTTCGTATATTTTAGTATTCATTTCCGGAGACTCCAAACCGCATGGAAAAATAACAAATGCATAATTACACATATGGCGTAATTAATGTTGAATTTCAGATTCGACGATTGCAAGTTTTATGGAATTGCATAGCTGTTGTTTGCTCTGCCAATATTCGTCTGTGAAACAGAAAATTAATAATGGAGTAGGTTTAGAAGGCATCTGGCAAGCAAATCTATTTGCGGTCAGTAATGCGGTGTGTGAGATGATTACTTCACATTTTTCCTTATACTTGAAACCTGCATTTACCAACAAGTACTTCGGCAGTTCACTTGTAACCACCACACATTCGGGATGTAATACGGATACACATTTTATTTTATGCTGAAAGCCTCCCTGTCCCTGCTTCTCAATGATGCATGAATATTAAAAGATTTTGAGCGTGAATATAACGTTTGCAGGAACACTTGTGTTGTGAGTCGGGGAATTGCTCAGTTGTATCACAGCACCAAGTATCCAGTTGTCCCGCTCACAATTTCTGGCATCTTAAAGTCCTTGCGGCGTAGTGTTCATCAGTCACGAAGTCACGACGACGCCAAACTAATCCCAATGAATTTAGCGCATTGCTGTTTCGGAAAACGCAAATATTGTGCAACGAATTCAACGACATTCACCAACGGGAAGTTACCGGGGTAACCCTGGTGGCAGTTCTAGTTTGCGAAATATCGACGTTCTACGCCGCAGCTCAAATGGAACTAGCCAACGTGACCCTGCTGCTTTTCATGGTGTCAGTAGCACTCACATTTTCAATTGCTTATACGTGCCTTCTCCAAGCCATGTCAGATGTGTGGGGGGAGTCCCTCAAGTTGTTGAGTGTCATGAGGCAAGAAAGGGGACGAGTTTCATATTTTAACAAGTTTCGACTATCGTGTAGGCCACTAAGAGTATGCTTTGGAGGAACCAATTTCATTGAAAAGGACACCCCAATTATTATACAAGGATATGCTTTCAATCAAACTGCAAACTTGTTGCTTTTGCGTTCCCTCAAGTTGTTGAGTGTCATGAGGCAAGAAAGGGGACGAGTTTCATATTTTAACAAGTTTCGACTATCGTGTAGGCCACTAACAGCCAGATGCAGAAAACAAGGTATAAGGCAACCTCGTGTGGATTAAGCTACTATGGGGTCCTACTATTACTATGGACACCACACCAAAAATATTAGTATCGGTTGGCATAATAAAAAATAGGGCCCATATTCGCTTCATCCAGCCGAGGTTATATTATACCTTGTTTTCTGCATCTGGCTGTTAAGAGTATGCTTTGGAGGAACCAATTTCATTGAAAAGGACACCCCAATTATTATACAAGGATATGCTTTCAATCAAACTGCAAACTTGTTGCTTTTGCGTTGATTACAAAATAGCTAAAATTGTCCCAAAAGATTATATATAGCGTAGTCTATAATTCAAATAATGCAATGTACACAAATATATATTGTAATATTGTAAATTGTAAGAGTGATCTTTCACTTTGGATCTGCTCCTCATTCTTGTCACAAAATTAGATCTCGCTGCTGCAATAACGAAAACGACTCTTTCATCAAGTAGCAAAACTTACATGCACAGAAAGAGGTATATAGCATTTCTATCCACCTGCCAAATTCATGCATGGGCGAAATGAGACTGTTGTGCTTTGCTATAAGTATGTGGAAAGTAGACAAAAATGTTCTTCAAAGTATGGCATCAAAGTAACGTAGGCTATTAAACTTTTTTCCTTTCTGCGATTGCAATGTACCAACAACATGAATCTGATGTGAGTTGATATATATAGGATTATAATCTGATTTCACTGTAAGGATTCCCAGACATGATGAGACAAAGCAAACAGCTTGGAGATTTTACATTACAAATTTCGAGTACTCATGATTTGGATGACAGTGTCTCCTGTGTACGCATGGGTATATATATACAACACAACCATATGTCACCAGATCACCAAGAAAAGCGTCTGTCTGTCTTCTGTATACGTTTGCTGGCATCACAGTATTTGCTTTAGCTCATGTGTCTTGCTCATAAGTATTTTGCTAAGAACATGACATCATCTTTCAGAAGTTCGTTCGGATTCCTATAAAGTGTCTGGGGATATTTAAGAGGTCTAGAAGGAGTTTGTGTTACACAAGAAATTATATATCGTGAAATGTAAAAATGTACAGGGAGATCTCTGCACCTACCTCGATGATGCATAATATCTTTTAGCATTCTGTCCGGAATATCTTCTCTCTGGATTTTTATGAAAGGGAATAGAAACTTCTCTCCTGTGTATAGCATAAAACGTTGGAGAGAGAATCCAAAGCGAAGGAACGACGGTGATGCAATGAAATGAGGTGATCGTAATACTAAAGTATAGCAAATGTTCGCGTATGGCATTTTGCATTTAGTTGATACGCAGAGAGATATGATGAATGTCTGTAATTTGATCCCTCCTCCCTGCTATTTAAAATATAGAATCCGCGACTCAAGACGTCTACTTTGAGTACGATTTCCTACTGTGCAAAGACATTTCAGCATCCGCACTCAAATAAAATCATTTTTAAACGAAGCTATAAAGTTTTAGTTTGATTTCCGTATTGGTTTTTTGATTTTCTACCTAAATCAACAAGGTTGTCTCACAAACTCGGTTTTGTCGATGTTTTATTGCATAATCCGTGTTTTGTACTCTCTCAGTTTGACATACAGAAATGGATTTCAGAATTAAAATTAAAATACCCTTTAAGAGTGAGTGTGCAAATTTGTTTGCAATATCAGGTATCCTATTTCTATTACTGATCACCATTGTGTTCTACCCCGAATTAACCTTCATTTTGCGGAGTAATCTAACTAGTGAGCAAAAGGCGCATGTTATCAGCATCCAGTTTGAAGGGAGGAAAGCGGGTCTAGGGAAATCCGATTTGGAGCAAATTTATGAGTTTGACGAGAATTTATGCTACGAGGTGGAATGCCTGCAGTCAGGTATTCCTATCCTAAAATTAGCCTATTTTGATGATGTCAATGCGGCTCAATGATTACAAAACATGGATTTCGTTTCTGGAAAATATTTTCAGCTTTGGAGATCCTCCGTGCCGTAAACTTTAGTGAGAATCCGTGTGAACCGGAAGGCTGGCTGGAATTTGCGTGTGGCCGGCGCGTTCGGGGGAATGACATTTGGGGTCAATTTAGTAAAGTTCAGCAGTATTCCTTTTGGAGTACCCTTGGTAAAACTCTCTTTTGTGACCAGTATCAATCATCAATCTCTCTAAACAATTATATATAACGTAAACTATATTTATAACTCATTAAAATATTTTTTAACTCGGACTAGAGCTGCTTTTGCAAGAAACGACAGATCCCAACGAGTATCTTCTGCCGGAAGCTAAACACTACTTTCAGCAATGCGTGGAGAAGGGAAGTCAACAGCAAAATGTACTGGATATCCTGGAATACACCAACAAGCACGGAGGTTGGCCCCTTTTAACTAGAGAATCATTTTCCAACAAGGAGTACCCCTGGCTGGATATTGTGGCAGACCAAAATCGATTCCGAATTGAAGGCTTCAAACCTCTCCTGTTCGAAGTGAGCCTGTCTGAAAATGGAGCCCTCATCCAGTTGGACGTTGGCCGGTTGTCGTTATCGGACTCCGGCGAATACTTCCAGGATTACGTGGAACTAATAAAGAGAATAATCCCGGAAGAAAACTCGGACGCGGAGACAGCTGAGGCTGAAGTCAGAGCGGCCTTTGAGTTCTTGTTCCACCTGAACATCACTTTAGGCAACCTGTTCCCCCGGGGCACTGATTACAAGAGGATGGAGCTAACCTTGACATCATTTCAGGAAATGACGGACAGCATCAACCGGTTGAAGGGTTTACCTATAAAGGCCAACTGGACCCGGTTTTTTGGGAGGGTATTTGCCGGAACAAACATTGACCTTGAAGTTGAGGCTGTTCCAGTCATATCCGTTCCATTTTCAGCGGTAATGATGATTCTGGAGTATGTGGAGCAAGAAATGAATGGACCAGGGGAAATGGAGAGGATTGCGAACGCTTTGCAGTTAAATTTGATTTCAATGTTGGTCCAAGAAACGACATTCCTGACGGATGATTTGAAAACTTTTACAGACAGAAATGAGACGGAGTATGTATGACTATAACCCTGAAGCACTCGAATAATAAGTAAATTAATAAGCTCGGTTAATGACTCAAACTTAATCATTTTCAGTCTCACGAGAACTCACAATTGTTATAAAAGGACAACAGAGATTTTTGGGTATTCACTGGGGAAAACGTTTTTGAGCCGGTACTACAATGGTTCCACCGTAGAGCCCTACGTCCACCGACTCATGGGCGACGTCAAAGAAAGCCTGTTTAGCATTCTAGACTCCCCACCGTGGACCACAAACTTGACAACCTATGACAAGGAGCAGTTGCAAGACCGGGTGGCCAATATCAATATCACCATCGCACAACCAGACTGGCTTAGGGAGCGGGGCAAGCTGCAGGAATTTTATGAAGGATTTCCCTTTTCGACAAAGACCAACTCCTCCTATGCTTGTATTTTTCTGGAGGTGAACAGGTGGCAGGTCGCCAAAGAGCGGAGCTGGCGGAGAAACTATATTGATGCTTATGGGAGAAGGGAGATTGGTCTGTAAGTGCAATTAAATTAAATTAACAAAACGTGAGTGACGAAGGGGATGGAATGTACTAACAGGATACTTGATTTTGAGAGATTTGACATTTTGCAAAAATATTAGATTTGAGACAGACTGGAATTATTATTTGGGAAAAGCCGGTGCTCACTACACTTTGCCGACTAATGCTGTCTGCAAGTTTTATTTTAATTTTTTTTGTTGGAATTAATTTTTTTACTATCGTCAACCTCATTTTCCTTATTAACGGCTGCAATTTTATTTTGTTCTTTGAATGAGTCAGATCTTTTAGCAGGGTTGTTTCAAACACCCCTTTTTGGCATAGGTCGCCCTGGGTGAGTCTAAATTAGATTTTCTTGCTTGAACTGATCTGATGTGTTCATATTTTTATGTCCTTTACCCCTTGTAAACAGGTTTATGAACTATGGCAGTCTAGCGGTTATTCTTGGCCACGAAATTGGTCATAGCATTATAAATGGTTATAAAAATAAAGTTCACTAAATTTCGTATTAGTGTTGTGTAAATTCTAAACATGACTGGGGCAATGATCGGGTTGTCTATTGTTGTGAACAGGAGCAATGTTTGATGAGATTGAGTCGAATCCTGCGGAATTCGGAGCTCATTCACGATCCCGCATATTCGACAAATGGGTAAACGGAATGGCCGAGTTTTACAAAAGGGATAATTTGGACAACGCCGATGATGACAACTCCACAAAGCCACTAATGTCGGGCGACACAATGACGGAAGACTTGTCCGACTTGCTTGGTTTACACGCAGGCTTTGTTGCCTATGAAGGGTATTTGGAGGAGCTGGATAAATCTGGAAGGAAGGAAAAGGTTCTTCCGGGATTGGGCTCGATAAGCCCGCAACAATTGTTCTTCATCAAATATGCAAATGTGAGGATTTTGTAATAAAAGAGTCATCATACCGATTAATTTATGTACGAACCCGGAATAATTTGTGCTTTCTTCGCTCATGTTTTATGTAGATGTGGTGCGAGAGTCAGGCTCTGGAAACGACGCAACTTTCCAGGCACAGTCATCCAAATACACGAGCCAATTTACCTGTCAGATTTTCGCAAGAGTTCAAACATGCCTTTCACTGCACTTAAAAGCGGCCAGTGTTGATTTTTTGATGTAACGATTTCGATAGTTTTTTTTGTGTAAAAATATAATATGCGTAGTCTATCTACCATCCTCCAGTGGAAGTGGATTTGTTTAACTTAAACATAATACATATACACCGCTTTTCAAGGATTTAAAACTGGTTTTGGTTTTTACTTGTTTTCTCTTTTTTGTGTTTTTCCCTAAAAACAAATCCGCCACATATGAGGTTATAATATTTATTCGAATGTTGAGTTAGACACATAAGGTTTTATTATTATTCATGTTTTAATTTTGGCAAATTAAATCATTTAAAAAAAATTGAACAAGCTTTTGCTTGCTTATCTGGCGTAACATCATGTTTAAGCAACAAAAGTTTAGGTACTTTTCCCAATTCCGTGAAATCCAAACCCCCAAATTAGCGTTATGCCTAAATAACTAATTTGACATAATTATTTTGCAAAAATCCAATGGTTATGAGTTTTTGTTTTAGAAGTTTTTTAAAAAATATTTTACTGGACTAATATTTACAAGCTTGGGTTAAAACAAGCATGGATATTACGTGGCCCCGGAAAAATATATTGACTTATAGAAAACAAGATTATAGAAATCCCCATGGACAATTTTTTTCGAAAAAAAACTATATAGCATAGCATCATATATTATATCACTTGAGTTACATTAAACTACTTATTTATTATGAAGGAACATGAAAAACGTGGACTCCTAACTCATATGATTAGTTCAGCATAAAATAATTTTTGCGTGTTGTTTAAGGTACTTTGAAAAAAGTTAAATGAAAGGGTTTTAGGTACTACGCACGTTGTACTCAACATGACTCAACAATAATTTCGCAACAATTCGCATGTCGTACTTTTATGTAAACTTTAAGTATGTCATGTTTGGCCATTTTGGTGAAATAATTGTGGGTACTACTCTTTTGCAAAATTAATTAGCAGTGACAGTGACATATACTTTATTGTTAAATTGCTGATTAATTATATATTTTATAGCCAACATCAAACCCTAATTGAAATATCATAGATGCCATAAACCGTGAAAGTAAGTAAAAGTGAAAATTTGTAACAGACTAATTAAGGTTCAACCAGCAACACCGCATTGGTCACATTTGTCATCAAGACCTCAAAGTACTTCATTGGGGTATCTGAATCCAGCACAAAGTGTCTCCCAAACCGGATCGGAATCATCCTTTGCGCCCTCCAGGAAACAGTATAGTAGTAATGCTTGTAGTACCGGTTACCCGAGTGATACGCGGCGCACCTGGCCTTCACGAGCGCCCTACTCTTCACACAAATGTTAACCCAAATCGGCAACCCGACGGTCACCACTGCACCGATAACAATGGCCAGGAAGGCGATCGTGCCGTACACAAAGTGCGGGACCCGCCCCCAGCATTTCACCACAACCCAAATCAGTGCCGTGAGCAACACCTGACCGGCGGACATCATGACAGCGACTATGGTCCGGATGGCACTATCCCCAACTTTGAAAATGAGCCTCAGGTGGGAGTACACGCGGAGCCGGGCCCCTTCCGACAATTGAGCATCATCTTGCAAGGTTGCCAGGACCCTCTTGGAGGCCACCCCGATTGACACGACAGTCAACGTGACGAGGTTTGAAAAGCGGGAAAATTCGTACAAATACAGGGTGCCCAGGATTGCTCTAGTAATTCTTAGCAAAATCCTGACAATCATGTTTTGACCTTGAGAATTTAGAAAAAGCTCAAAAATGTAAAAATACGGATCCAAGTTGGCAGCGGAGGCGACCCACGGGAAAATGAAGGCGGCCGGGATGAAGGGAAGGAGCATCGTCATGTATTTTCCGACCATGTCCAACCTCCCAGGTGGACAGAAGTCTCGCTCCAGACGAAAGAGTTGGTTGAATGCAAGGACCACTTCGGGGGAGGCGAGGTGGGCCAAGTAATACCCCATCTGAGTCAGCATTTGACTGCCGACAATGATAAAGATGCAGGTCTGGAGGGTGCGGATGTTCTCCTGGGGATGGAAAAATTGGAAAATGACGAGAAAGAGGGATGAGCCCATGGTGGAGAGGGCGGACACACCGAAGATGGCTGTCAGCGCGGGAAGATACTTCCATTTCCAGGAGAGGTCCAGGTGGAAGGATAAGGTGTTGCTGGCCGTGGACAAGTTGAAGGGGAACGGATAAAAGAGGTTGCAAAACGATGTTTGGAGGGAGATGGCCCTTCTGAGGAGTGGTGTGACGAAGGAGTTGCCGCGACGAGAGGCGACGACCCGGTTTACGCGAAAGATTTCAGCCATGATGAAGTTTGCCGGTTTGAGAGAGAGGATAAGGGAATGCTCAACTGGATATTTACAGAGCTGGAAATTGGAGTGAAAGTTTTGGGAAAAAATGTGACGGACTAGTAGGGAAGTTGTTTTTTGTGGCCATGTTAAAAATAATTGTTTTCGTCCTGGCATTATTTTATTACATAAAATGGGCGTTTTTAAAATGTGTACGGACTATGGATTTTTTACTTTTCTTGTATACTACACATCCTGCTTTTTTAAGCTGGCATATAATTAGAATGTACCTACGCTTTCAGTTCATCAGGTACTTTTTGGGTAGGGGCTTTAAAATGACATGGAATCATAATATTTTGTAGTCAATGTTTTTTTGAAGAAAATTATTTTTGATTATGTTCATTTTGTTAATTTTGATTGTGACAAGACCCTTAATTATGAATATTCCGTATACTGTATAGTGATTTTGAGAACTCATAAAATTTTGATTTTAAAGCCACAAAAAATCAATGAGCTTACCAAACTCAAGGTGAAGTTGACACCATTTGTAGTATCCTATAAATAAGTACATAAGATGATTCTAGCGGTATAGGGATTTACAGCTTGAGGTAACGCAAAATTTGGCGATTTTACATTGCCGAGCGCCCATGATTTGGATGACAGGGTACTGTCTCCAGCCACATATTCACAACACTAATACTAACTATAGATAGATAGAGCAAACATCAACATTCTCAGAACACGACGGAATCCTGAATCCTCTGTTACGTTTGCTGGCATCAAAAGATTTGCTTTTGGTCATGGTCATACATGTACGTTTTTGCTAGTGTTTTACTAAAACAATGACATCATCCTCCCGAGGCTCCTATATAAAGAGTTGGAGGATCTAATGAAATGTAGAGGAGACGAAGTGTGTTTACAAGAAATATACATTTTCATATTACCTAGACTAGAGCAAAGTTCAGAAGCCATATCACAACAAGTATCACAACGTGATAGGTAAATGTATTACAGGGAGATGCGTACCTCGATGCATTTTTGTGGGATTCTCTACGGAATATCATCTCTTCTCTGTTTTTTTGAAGGGGAACAGAAACCTCTTTCCTGTATATAACATGTGAAAGGTTGGAGATCCAAAACGAAGGAATGATGATGATGATGATGATGATGAGGGAGTAGTAAAAAAGTAATACTAACTTAAGCAAATATTCGCATATGGCATATTATTGTGTCTAGTTGATTTGATACGCAGAGATTTTAATGCTTGTAGTTTTTGAGTTCGATCTCTATATTATGCTCTTTACTCTTTACTATGTATTTAATGTAGAAACACCGACCCGAAACTTGGAATAGGATTTCCTATACCTATATATTTTGTGCAATATGGTACTTTAGCCTTCACAATAAAATAAAATCGTTTTTAAGTGAATCTAAACTTTTAGTTTGCTTTTATTATTGCTTTTTTTTATGTATTCACCTAGATCAAGTTAGAAACGACAAACGACATATTATATCTACTCATCTGCATCTGTCAGCAGCATAATATTCTCTCCGCAACGCCTGACTTGAAACTTATGGTGTCAAT
>JAANSN010003989.1:0-16496 GCA_036850665.1 Dicranocentrus wangi | reverse complement strand
AAACATGACACTCCCGTTTATGTGTGCTATTTGGATGCATCGAAAGCTTTCGATATGGTTAACCATTGGACACTCCTGAGGAAACTCAGTGCCAGAGGTTTTGAGTCGCATGCGATGCGGTTGTTCCATTTTTGGTTCAGGAACCAGTCCTTCGTAGTTCGTTGGGGAAGGCTTGTGTCAAGGCCCTTTCCAGTAAGAAATTCTGTGAGGCAGGGCGGGGTCCTCTCAGCGTATCTATTCGCTCTTTATGTAAATGATTTAAGTTTACAACTAACATCATCGGGAATTGGGTGCTGCATAGGGAGCACTACAATTAACCATCTTTGCTACGCTGATGATCTCTGTCTAATCTCTTCGAGTATCTGGGCACTGAGGAGGTTACTAAGAATCTGTGAACAGTATGCAAACGATCATAACATCCAGTTTAACCCTGATAAGACTGTTTGTCAGGGCTTTGTGTCACAAGCCAAACATGAGGGATGGCCACATATAGAAATATATGGAAAGCCCATTCTGTGGCAAGAGACTGTTCGGTATTTAGGCTATGACGTAAACTGTTGGAATAGAGATGCTACTGAGGTAGAAAGGCGCAAGCGAGAAATCTATTGTCGTGCCAATCTAATAGCCAGCAGGTTTCGTAAATGCAGTGATGAAGTCAAGAAGTACCTATTTGACACTTTCTTTGGGGCGGTATACTGCATGAGCTTGTGGGTACCTGTGAAAAGTGAAGTTCTCCAGAAAATCAAAGTTGCGTATAATAATGCATTTCGGTGCATATTTAACTGTTGGCAACGAACGAGCATTAGCAATGCTTTGATGAATAACCGGATTTTTGATTTCATGGCAGTACAACGAAGAGCGGCCTATTCACTTCTTTTAAGAGTCAGCTCGAGTGAAAACCTAATTGTAAAACTTATTTACAACTCCAGAGTGTTTGTTGATTCATCCATGTATAGAAGATGGTGTGAGCTACTATTCTAATGTTGGTGCCAATTTTTGATAAATGATATTTGTTTGTTTGTTTTTGTATAGGATATAAACTTGACCCGGAGCCGGCTGCCGCTTTCAACGCACAGTGCAGGCTGGGTCAAGATTAGAATCAGAACTAATGACGAATGAAAATAAACAGCTATTCTATTTCATTGATTTTGTAAAATTTGATGACATGTAAACTAGTCTCCTACATATGGATTCCGTACACATATACAATCATTCTTTGTATTCATGTATACCAAAAGGAATCTGCAATAAACTCGTAATAATAATAATAATAATAATAATAATAATAAAGCTAGTTAGAAACCTTATAGACATTTATTTCAGCCTAATTTGTGATTTATGTGAAGTTCTTTTTGAGGTAACGGGGACGAATTGTTGATTAAAAAAATTGTGTGTTGGAGAAATTGACCATTCAAGATGGATAAATCAGTAAAGCGGAAGTGCGATGATGACACTAGTCAGTCCACAAATCCTTCAACTAGGCTAAAGCTTAGTGATCCGTTGTCTCCTGAAAGTGGAGATCATTCTCGGTCGGAGGAGCCAGTGCGGTCAAGTAGCAGTAGTGATTTGGTATGTTTTAAATTAACTGACTAAAGCGTGATTCTAGAAGTATTCATGATATGTATATTATGCTTGATTAATTGAACTAATTGTTGAGTCGCTTCTTTGAACCATGAGTAATGATTTGAATTTTTTGTGTTTCAATTTCTCAGGCGGAGTCGAGTAAGTCCGTGAACCGTACAATGGATATGTCCTTCCAAATGAAGTCAATTTATGAGGCCTATGACTTTAAGTCGACAGTATGATGAGTCGCTCTTTCCCGTCTATGTTAAGAAAGAAGAGGTTAGTAATGATATTAGCATAAATTTGGGTTATTATTATGACACAGGATTGACATTACCTGAGAAATTGTCCCTAATATTTGTTAGTAATCTGGACTATTCAACTGAGCCTCTCGGACATTTTTATACCTCTTATAATGTATGTAAATTTTATATTTCAGATCCTGTCGGCAATTGAAAATGAGAGAGTGGACATCATCGAAGGGTTCACAGGTAAACGAAGTAATCAATATCTGTTCCCTGCAACAATTACGTAAGGTTTTATTTGGGCTTGTTTAAAGCTTGGCAATTGATTTCTTTTTATTTAAAGGTCGTGGAAAAACTACGCAAATCCAGCAGTACATTATGGACAAGCACGCAGAACAGAAGAAATTTTGCAAAATTGCCGTTACGCAGTCCAAAAGACTAGCCGCCATATCAGTTGCAAGCAGTGTGTGCAATTTTCGGAAGTGGAGCCTTGGGAGTGTTGTTGGATATCAGGTGGGGATGGATGCTCAAGTTGTTGCTGAAGACACAATCATAACATACATGACCACCGGGGTTCTTCTGCAGAAACTAATTGGATCGAAAGATTTAAACACGTACACACATGTAATTGTCGAAGAAGTACATGAGCGCGATTTGGACCTCGATTTCTTGCTTCTGCTACTCAAAATGTTATTGAGGAAATCTACGACTCGACTTGTCTTGATGTCCGCTACAATAGAATCAGAAAAGTTGAGAGCATATTTTGCGATTGGTGGGATTATCCCGAAGATTGTGAGAATTTCGCACACTCCAAAATATAATGTAAAAGAAAAATACCTAGGAACTATTCTCTACTTTTAAGTAAGTTAAATTAACCGTGACAAATAGCTGTCACTCGTTAAATTACGTATATCTGCGATGTGATGAGCTGAAATCTTAAGTGAGAATGTTATATTAAAAATTTAATGTTAATGAGCAATTTTACAGCCAGACCTTCTTCGTCGAATTGAGGTGCAGATGAGTACAGCAGAGATTAAAACCGTGGAACTCCTTTACGATGTTGTGGTAAATATTGTAATCGGCTTAGACATGGAGGAAATGAGTGAAGCGAAGGATTCGCGCCTGCTAAAGAAACGTTCAGATGTGAGTTTTAAAGACAGCACATTTAGTTATAAGTGGTAGTTAGTCATTTTAGTCTTTGTGAGGCGGATTACAATTTGTTCTATTTATTTGTAGAAACGGGGTGCAGTACTTATATTTCTGCCAGGGGTCGAGGAAATTCTCAGACTATATGAATGTTTCTGTGTCGCAAAATCTGGAAGGTAACAACAGTAACATCATCAAAATCATATCATATATTAATTTATATGTGAAACTAGGGAATTCCAAATGTTTGTTCTTGTTCTGATTTTACAGGAATGATAATATAAAGCACGACTGGGCAATAATTCCGCTACACTCGCAAATGACAAATGACGAGCAGAACCGCGTTTTCCATGATCCCGGTGGCAGGTTTCGCAAAATTATTCTTTCCACAAATATAGCAGAGAGCTCCATCACGATACCTGACATTAGATATGGTAATCATGATGCTGTAAACATGTCATTCATGCCTTAAATATGTACTTTTCGTAATCATGAGGGAACAAAAAACTATTTTTCTTTGATAGTCATTGACTTTTGCCTCACTAAACAACTGATGGTGGATAATGACACTAACCAGACATGTTTGAAAACGATGTGGACCGCAAGAAGGCAATGTGTCCAGCGTGCTGGAAGAGCCGGCGGAGTTGCCGATGGGGTAGTCTATCGGCTTTTGTCAAAGCCATTTTACGATGTAAGTGTGGACCTTAATCATGTAACATATGGGGGAATCATGGGACTTTTGTGAGTATTATGCTGCAATTTAAAACATTGCTTTGTGATTCAGAGACGTCTAGCTGACAACAGAAAACCCGAGATGTTATGCACTAACATTGACACGGTAGTCTTGTTTAGCAAGAAATTATGCATGGGGCCTCCGCGTGATATCCTATATCAAGCTTTAGATGCCCCGAAACCAGATGACATTGAAGTAGCAGTGTCCAAGTTAAAAGGAGTAAGCACGTATTCATTTATTAAACAGCTCCTTAATCTAAGCACAATAGACGGAAATATAATTTGAATGATTCTGTTTACCAAAGCTCGGTGCCTTAACAATTGAAATGTTGGACAAACAAGGGAACCGCTACCACGACTTTTACGATGGAGATTTGACCTTTCTAGGCGTCGTAATGAATGCACTACCAATATCCCCAATGTGCACTAGACTTGTCATGTTAGGGCATTGTTTCGGAATCATTCACCAAGCAATCGTGGTTGGTGAGTCTAAATGAACCAAGAGCGGTGACCTATATTATTAGGGATATTATATTATTATATTATATTGTACTCTAATTATCGATTTCTCCCATTAATTATAGCTGCAGGACTTACTGTTAAAACGCCGTTTCCACTAGGATCTGCGTCGAAAATGAATGTATATTTGAACTTGAAACCGCAAACAACAGCTTTTCTGATTTATTTGCTATCTATTATGCTTATAAGGTAGTTTGAACAATTTCATTTTTCATACTAACCATTTAATTTCTGTCTTTCGAAAAACATTCTTTCAATTGAAAAATTCAGCTAATGTAACAGCTACTCATTTTATTTTCATTTTCGCAGTGCTGGGAATGCCATTATGCAGAGTCCGGAAACCAACCTGCACAGGAAATTAAAATACAAGCAGCAATTTGGGCAAGGGCGACTGGAGTTAACCTTGGTAGTTTGAGGTGAGCATAAAATATTTTGCGTAACGTAAGTATTCGTGGTATTCAGTATGGTAGCAGTAACTCAAAATACATTGACAAATTCCAGGGAAATGAAGCGCAAGGTTGAGTTGATTAATAAACGATTGAAAAGGTTAAAGGTCTAAAAACCCACTCGAATTGACAAACGAACAACGCATTTTCTTAAAGGTATATATTACATTTCGTCACGTTTTAGTATATACCGTATACTAATTTGGAACCCCGGAATATACGCTTTTTAATTGTGTAATTCTAGGTCGCAATCACAGGTGCCTTTTATCCAAACTATTTTGTGAGCAAATCCTTTCCAAATACTGATTACGCTCGTACTTGTAGTCGGGAATTAGATGGAGGGAATATCCATCAAACCGTTTATATGAATAAATTTCCACCTGGGGATAATAAAGAGTTGTAAGTTGGTTTTGACACTTTTAGCAACTGTTTTACTCGAGAAAAAAACAGGATGGATGACATGGAGATCACCTTTGATGTTGAAATTGATGATGCGGACATTGATCAGGTATTTAAGTGTAGTTTTATCGGAACTAGGTATGTGTTTACTGACCTGAGGTAACGATTGCTATTATATCATTGGTGTCACGATATTTCAGATAAACTTGATCCGTCGACACATGAGTGCTGTTCTCAGGATGGGGAAGGGAAGAAATTTGACTGGAAGCTTCACGGCTATTCACGATGGTATCATCAAATTACTAAAAAGGGAGAGGAAGACCGTTGATGAGTTTATGAAGTTGACAAAGAGTACTGTTGGGATGTGGTCTCTAAAAACGACATTATTCCCATGGAGGATTTCGAGGCGGATGACATATTTAAGCCACATCAGAAAATTAAACTTTCGGAGAAGAAAATTGAAAAAGTGGAGTGGAATCGTGTTTTCTAGCCTTTCCCTTTAATCTTTCCCTTGGAATCTTTCCCTTTTATTATAATTATTATTTTATAAGTGCTAACAGGTAGGATTGATTCAAGAATTATCTCTCCAAGTAAAAATAGTTTAATTACAAATAGGACTCGATCTATGAGTATGATTGGTGCTGTGTGCTGTTACCTTGTTAGTTCGGACTCGAAGAAAATTTATTCGTGTATAACTTTTCATAGTTTTCATAAGGTTTTGACACCTTACTTCCCATGTCAAAACAATTCAAGTATTTTATGACCATTTATCTTATTTAGATTGATTCGATCCAGCTGATTTTCAACAGGGTCGTAGCCAGTGACACAATGTACCTTCCTGTCAAATTTCAACGACATCCGAGCAAAATTGAGTCAGATTGCGTTTAACCATTGACCTCCCGCTATCACAACATGGCTTGAGTAGACGATATGGTTATACAAACAAACAAAACGATTACGATAGAGTTAGGTGGGAAGCCACAGTACAATACGAATATTTCAACCAACCGAACCCTACGCCAATAATATTCATATATATAGCAATTTGTAATATACTCATTCGATTCCCATCCATATAATTGCAATGTTGAGATTTTGCATTAATTGCTTGTTCAGTTCAATAATGAAAGAATTGAATGCGGTAGGCGTATCCATCTAATCCAGCAAGTTATGAAAATGTAAGTAAAAAGGCCACGAATAAGGATTTGAGTTTATTCGTACGTGTTCCCCGACTCTTCTTCGGTCAATACATTCGTCACACTTTTGTGTGAAAACAAAAGTGCACATTGCACACAAAACTCCTCTGCCTGCTCACAACAACCACAAAACAGAGATGTGGAGTTTGGATGTTTTGATTGAACGCAACAACTCACAATCAGTCAGCTACAACAACAATGTTATCAGCGCAGCAGCGTACGATTAGTCAGCTCGATACGACATTTGTGGACTGGAGAAAAAGTTTTGTGCGCATAGCACAATCACATTACATGACAATTAATAGCTGCACTTAGATGTGCATGTTTTGATGGGTGCAAGATCCAGCTCATTGCCCCTGTACATACTGTATAGTAATTTAATTAAGAACATCAATGAAGCATACACACAGGGTTTCCTTCATCTCTTTATCTTATCATACTCGGTCGGAATACTCGGATACTCCTTGCAATTCTCTGCTATTAGCAACATCATAGTGGCTACTGTGTTTTATTGGTCTATATCGTGTGTGTTTGTGTGAGCAGTGAGCACTATATCTAGGAATTGCGAAAAATTTTATGGTACATATCAAAACAATGCAATGCAAGTCTCACTTTATCTGCGAGCATGAATACTTATAATACCTATTTCTATACACTTTGTTCATCTAAATATCCCCTATCCTTACAATTAGAACTGACTGAGTACTGCACTGCACTGCCACTTCTGGATGGTATTACGAAAAAGCTGGATTCATCAGTTGATGTCCTGGGCAAAGATGACACCTCTTGTGGATCAGGTTCGTTTTCCCGTGTAAATTCCTTTTTCCTCCTTTCCGTACTTTTTACATGGATTGTCATGTTTGTTATATTGCAAAAATGGAATTCAAAATTCACGAGTTTCCTTTACTAGTTCTTTACTTATGTACCAATTTATTGGCGAAATCTCTTGCAGGTTGTGGCAGCGTATGGAGGATCAGAAAAAGTAAAGATAAGGGATCGTGACAGTACCGAGAAACTCATTGGGAAAATTATTTCTGGAGGACCAAATGCCCTGCAGGTATGCGTGCTAAGTGCTACTAGATTCGAAATGTACAAAAAGTACACAATATAGTAAACGTTTAACACGGGGAGAGTTTTGTTCTGGTATCTATTAGGTGATAACTGACTTTGATGCCACCCTGACTCGGTACCACATAAATGGAAAGCGTTGCGACTCATCGTATGGTATAACATGATTAAAATATTAAAGACATTTATAAATAGCCTGCTTGCCACAAAAACACAAAACAGTTCCAAATACTGATTTTGTATGGTACAGGTATAATTTCGAATTCTCCACTGGTTGCCGAAAAAGTAAAAACAGATGCTTCTGAATTGTTTGCCAAATATTATCCCATTGAAGTCGACGTGAGTATGTCAGCAGAGGAGAAAACGCCGTACATGTAAGTTTCTTCCATCCATGCTATTAATTTGCTTGATTGTTTGACGATTTACCGGAGACGGAGTCTAATCATTCGCTTCGATTTATTATACTTTTAAAGGATAGAATGGTACGAAAAATCCCATGATAGCTTCCTATCGGCTTCTCCAAAAATGAAACTTGCCCATATTTCTGAGATGGTTAAAACATCTAATGCCGTACTAAGGTGAGACGGATTATTCTTTTTGCTGGTTAATCTACCCTCTAATTAGGGCTATACGTTTACCTAAACATTTTATTCTGTTACACAGAGAAAACACTGACAAACTATTTAAAACGTTGCACAATGCACAAATTCCAACATTGGTTTTATCTGCGGGAATGGGAAATTTAGTTGAGGAAGTTCTAAAAAGCAACTCGGTTAACTATTCCAATGTCAAAGTTATCGCTAATTTCATGGAATTTGATGAAGTGGGAGAGCTAAAGGGATTTTCTGATCCTGTTGTGTAAGATGATCATAATTTGATTTGTAATCAAATTAGACTATTATATGTCATCCTAATAATTGCTATTATTTACTTTAACAGGCACGTTTATAACAAGAATGAAGCAGTTTTTCATGATAGCAATACGGAATACTTTGAGCAGCTGAAATCGCGACAAAACGTCATATTATTGGGAGACAGCTTAGGAGATACAAACATGGCTACGGGAGTCAGGGATGCGAATGCAGTGCTCAAAATTGGATTCCTCAATATCCACGTATTATGCTTTTAAAAAATTCCACCTGTACTTAAGTGTACTGTAATTCATACCCGGGGTTTGTGAGTAAGCAGTACAATTAATCTTTTTCAGATTGAAGAGAGCTTACCAAAATACATGGACTCGTTCGATGTTGTTCTAGTGGATGACCAATCAATGGATTTTATTAACACTTTAATGGATTTGGTCATTAATTCTGGGTGAACCGCTTTTCATTTTTCTAATACGCAAAGGCAGTACTTGGCCAAGTTGACCATGCGTTACGGACAATCACTAATTTTGCTGTTTTGTCAGACTAGCATGACTAGTTTAAGTTAGCTTGATGATGGGGAGAGTTCTCCCTGAAAACGAGAAATGTACCTGCTCATAATTAATTACATATGTAATCAAAAATTTATTTGTGCTATGTTTAAACTCTGAAATAAAAATTTGTCTATTTCGAGTGCTTAAAAGTACTTATAGGTTATTGCTTGTGTTTTCCAGTCGATTACATAATTACTTCGAATCAAACGACATAAACGTCATTAAAATGTCAGAACAGTTTTTTAAAGTAAGGATGAACATCATCGTGGAATCATTCATTGCCAAGGTTGAGAGGAGGATCAGAGCAGTAGAGCTGTCTATCTTGTCTATTGCCATTGCCATTGCTATATGCAAATATGCAAGTGTGGGATATGTGGGTATTGCTATATAGGGCTCCACGCAGAACACGTGTGAATTCGCATTCTTCACATTCTCACAAGCACATTCGCATTTCGCATTCATATACATTAATTATAACATGTGCAGAGACTGTGCAGGGGAAGATATACAGATGTGCGAAAAATCCACATTCCGATTTTGTACATGTCGTAGTGTCGCTGGCTAAATTTTGTAAAACGTGTCTTCAGTATTATCTATCACTTGTCATTTTAACCCGTAAAACGCCATGAGTTCGACAACCGCAGTTATTAATGGTGCTGCTACTGCATCTAGTAACATAGCAAATGGGTCTTCAAGTGTTGATTTGAAAGATGCTCAGGGGTGCACCTCAGTTGAAGCCGATTTGAACTCAATGTTACATCTGGTAAGTCAATTTTTATTAGGTATTAGGCACATGTTCATAAATGTTTTGGTGCTTCTCCACTTCTCCATCCAGGCAGGCACCTTAAAACTAAATTTTGACGTTTAGATAATTGCACGTTCCGGAGTGCAAAGCAAGCTGCACATTAAAGATGTAAAACGCACGGAGAGGCTAATCGAAGAAATTGTGTCTGGAGGACCAACTGAACTTCAGGTAGCAGAAATAAGACATTTGCTGTGATGATAATAATCTATTGCAAAAAGATAATCCCATGTAACTGGAACTGCAACTGGACGGATTCATTGAGCGATACAAACAATGTTAATATGCAAACTATTTCAGATTATCACTGATTTTGACGCGACCCTATCCTGCTTTCACGCCAACGGGAAGCGATGTTCAACTTCGTATGGTTAGTACAAGGCCGCCAGGTCCATTGTTAGTCATTGTTAGTGTTACGATAACTGATTTTGTTAGTTTGCAACAATTACTACGGTATTCGATTCTGAAAATGTTCAGGTGTATTCTCAAATCAGCAATTTTTTCCTGCTGATGTGAAAGCCAGGGCTGATGCGCTTTTCAATCATTACCACCCCATTGAAATCGATCCTAAAATTAGTATTGAAGAGAGAAATCTAAAGATGTATGTCAAACCTAAAGTAAAACAGTCGCCTCTCTATTTTAAGTCATTATAATAATAACCAACGACACCGTGTTTTTGCGTGGAACAGGGCTGAATGGTACGAGAAGAAGCACGAAAATTATTTGAGTTCTAGTGTCAAGATTAAGGCTGGAGATGTCACCGAGCTGGCAAAAACGGCTCACATAATTCTAAGGTATGTTTCAAATTTTCAACAAAAAATACTTCAATCAATGATACATGCATGCATGCTGCGATTTTCGATAGAGATGGATCTGACAAAGTTTTGGAGAAGCTTTGCCAGCAGAACATTCCAACTCTGGTGTTTTCAGCCGGGAGTGGAGACGCCGTGGTGGAAGTACTCAAGCTAAATAATGTTTACACTGATAATGTAAAGGTTATAGCAAATTTCATGGAATTTGACGAAACTACGAAGGAATTGTCTGGATTTAAGAAGCCAATTGTGTAAGTTGTTGAAACTTAATGAAGATTAAAAATTTTCCTTGTGTTATGCCCTACAACTATAATTTCAAGAAAAATCCATATTTTTGTTGTAGCCATCCTGGGAATAAAAATGAGGCTGCATTGCACGGAACTCATGCACAGTATTTTGAAAGTTTGAGCAACCGTCGAAATGTCATTCTTCTCGGTGACACAATCGGAGACACAAATATGGCAACTGGGATCCCTGCTCCGAATAACATTTTAAAAATTGGATACTTAAATTTCAACGTAAACATTCTTAAAATACTTCAAATAATCATTAAAATTTTTCGATAATGATTGGTCTAAAATAAAACCTAGTTGATTTTGATTTATAGTATGAGCAACAACTGGAAACCTTCAAAGATGTTTTTGACATAGTCCTTGTCGATGACCAGTCAGTGCTGTTTTTAGACGCTTTACTTGACCTGACCCTGAAGACTTCAGATTAGAAACAATGTAACGAAATTATGAAGAAAATGCGTATTCCATTTATGATTCAATAAAACTTTTTTTAAAAAAACGTATGCTATGTATTAAAACACGATAATTTAACTCTGCAACAAAGCTTACAAGTTTACAAAATACATACAAAAATGGGTATTCAAATAAGAAAACTCTATTTTGTAAAGAAATCACATAAGAAATCTTCCATAGAAGGTAACAGAAGAAGAGATCCGGTTTAAAACTCTTTTGACAAGTTCGTAATCATTTCAAGAGAATTATACAAAATTCACAGAAAATTATAAATAATTACGTTCCTTGGCTTAAATTAGTGGGAAATCCTGACTACTGCATAATATACTGAAACATTAGCGCGCAGTGGAATCCATCCATTTAACAAAATTAAACAAATTTCGAAGCGGTGATCCGTTTCTAAAGGCAGCGCTTCTCGCATGAACTCTATTAGTTTTGATGAAATTCGTGCTGTGAACAGAATTGTCAGCATATCCCTCATTCCGACATTCACTCATGTCGACCAAAGTATCTGTTAATACTTGGGTAATCTTTGTAAGGAACTTTAAACTTCGGGGGTTGCTGTACAGCGACACCTGCAAAGTAGTACCAAAAGAGAGTAAAGTCAAAAGTTAATTTTATATTAAAATCAATATCAATGCTATGCAGCTTAGTGATCAAAATTGTCTACTTACCTCAGGTCCATCACAGACAGAATGGTAACAGTTCTTCATATTTCCACGGTACGGACCAGTATCCGTCATCAAAACGGCACTGAGTGTATGTGGCACAGAGCTGTCGTTCATATACCAAAAACGACTGTGGTCACTCCTTAAAAAGTTCAAGTGATCTGCTAACACCTCCATTGGAGGAAGCTCGGAAGATAGCCCTAGCGGGAATGAGGTAAGTCTGAAACGGGAGTCCATCGTGGACCTGTCCCAATGATATTGAAATCTGGCTGCCATCTTTTCATCCACATCTCGACGATATATCATTGAGAGAAAGTCTCCCCGATGGCGATTGTCAGCGATTTGGTCGTAAACTTCGGGAAGAACAAGGCTCCACTCTGTCGGGAAAATCTGGGATCCGTCGGTGTCATTGAAGTTCATAATTGTATCCATTATGAAGGCTCCCTGTAATCATCGCAGAGAGTTTAAACGGAATTGCACAACAAAATTTGCGCGTGAAAATTATTTGGAATTTTGCTACGACGTGCTTACCTGGAATCTAGAAAAGCCTAGCTCATTTGGAAAGTTTGACTTCAATATTTGCATAAGGTAGTCCTTTATAAACACTAGAGAACCTAGACAGAGTGAATCAGAAACTTGAAGTGTTTTGCTGGGAAGATCTAATATTACATTTTGTAACTGATACTCATATAACACTATATTACATAAAGCTATCTGTCTAACCTTGGGATCCCACTTCCTCCAAATCGAATGCTACAAAAATTATGCTGAACTTTGGCCTGCAAAATTATTCAAATTTGTACACGTACACAAGTACCATACCAGTTGCAATGAAGTTAAGTGTCTTAATCTGGTGCAAGAGTAAGTTTTTACCTGCAGCCAGAATGTGCAATAGCTCTTGCCGCTTCCAACATGGCAGCAACTCCAGACCCATTGTCATCCGTTCCCGGAGTGAAATTGACAGTATCCCAATGAGCTCCTACAAGGGTAATCATGTCATTCGGAGTTCCCCATTCCCTCCCTTTAATCACTCCAATAATGTTTGCTCCCATTGGAACTTGCTGACCATCATACTGTAAAGTGCAAATACATGTGCAAATTATATTTTACATCTTGCCAAGAGCATCACATTAAAAATTTTCCTTATTATCACTTAAAAACGTCATCAGCATTTTAGAAAACATACATTTAACCCAAATCCATTCATAATACCCCATCTCATTTTTGAGAGTTGTCGTTAACAGGTAATAATACCATGAACGAAATTGTGCTCACTTTTATTTTTTAATGCAGATTACAGGTTACGATAGTCTATCAGCACATGTACATTGTTATTTTAATGGTTTCTACTTGCACCTGTCGTCTTTAACTGAACTGAACCCCAGTCATAAACAGAGACTTGACAAGTGAAACTTTTTTTCCTCCAAACACTATACTCTTGCCTTCAAAACGGCAAACCAACAATGGCAACAATCATATCATAATATTTGTAAACACATACATGAGCAAAAACGTGAGAAGTTATTTTTTTCTTTCATATTCTATCCCATTGTCGCAAAGAGTAAAATTCGTACTCTCCCATTCCGTTTTAATGAATGAAATACACACCATCCATCCATACAACACATCACAATCTGCTAATAAATGTGAGAAAACGTTAATTCTTTTATTATTACTCCTTTTTGTATGCGAAGACTATGGATGGTTGAAAATCTGGGTTAATGTGATTGGTCACTTTTTTCAGTAGATTTTTTTCCTTCCTCGTTTTCCCAACGCCTTGCTCTCTGTTTCACACGTTCTCAAACTTATCATATCTGTCATATGTAAATATATACAACTTAAATTCCCCATTCCTGCACGCATTTTGCGTTCCCCCTCAAGCTTATCGCAGTGATACATACACAGACATACACCGTGTGAGGTATTTTCTTTAGAGATTTGATAAACGGCTATAAGGGTCTTTAATTAAACTGTTTACACTTGATATAACACGCGTGTTTATATGCTTTCCATCTTTTTTTCTCTCAAGACATGTGTGCACGCTTTTTGTGTGTTGTTGGTTGCGTCGACGAATGACTGCACTTTTGACCATGCATACTAAATACTAAAGATAAGCTATAGCTTAGCTTACCATGTTGAGGAACTGCAAAGGTTGGAAATGCTGTACTGTCGTGTGAAGGCCACTGGTCACTTTGAGACTGTCGACTATATATTTTCGAGCGATTTCCTTGGCCGTCTCGTTCGTATTATGATTTCGTGGGTACATGAATATGTTCTGAAGCATCCACTCCAAATTCTCCTCTTTAATTGTTGGCCTGTCATTATCGTCACTTCTGGAGACGTCGTGGTAGCGCGTGTTAATTCTCGAGTGGGCGTATTGCTCTGTATCATATGCTGTGGCGGAAGCGGTGTGGAGTCTCCCTCGGAACGTGTTGTACCGACCGCTTCGATCCCCTCCAAAGGAGGATTCGTGGGTGTATTTATAATAAGGGGAGTTCCCTCCTCCACCTCCAATACTGTTCTGCTCAGGGGTGAGCTCCTCCAATTGGGATAGCCTCCCGTTGAATTTCCTCGCTGAAAAAAATTCACTGCTCCATGTTGCCAGTTGTTCCCTCAGAATGTCTGGATTTGAGTCAAACACTTCCGTCTCCTCTGGTTCTGTCAAAATTCCTATAACTGCTCCGACAACCACTGCGCTCCAAAGGGCTTCAAAAATCAGAAAAAAGTGTACCCATGAAAAATATGTATGTTCTTGTCATCCCAATTATGGCATGTATTTTAAACGCATGTCATGATGACAGAATGACTAACCGCAAAAGTAAAGAGATTTATTGTGCATAATGTAACCGTCCTTAATGCTGACGCAAAGTCATAGACTTGTTGTAACAAATTATGCTATATAATGTATATTTAACGACAGCAGAACCACTTGACGTGCACCACCACCGATGGATTACGTGTCTAGATGCCAAATTTGCTAGTGTAATTAGCAAATTGAAATTTTGTGACAGTGTGCTCCTCCTCAAATGTCGTAATTTCACTCGTTAGCACTTGCTTTGTAATAATAATAACCCGTCATGCATAAACCTTTCTCCCTTACACAATTCACTCAATAATAATTAGCCAAACAAATATCTGCTTTTTGCTCCTCGCAAAAAACCCCGTGAGCAAACCGTAGCCGATCAGCTTTGACTAAATGATCAACTCTGAGAGAGGTCTCTATCGAAATGAAGGAAAGTGTTCTTGCTGGGGAAAAATGGAAGTAGCAAACAAAAGCAGTAGCAAAAAGCAAATCAGATTTTTTTTCTTCCTAGGTTTAAGCATGATTCTTGACATTTCATGTTTACGCCACTTGTCAAGCCTTGTTTTTTCAGAAGGAATAATAATATAAACCTGAAAAAGAGAAATCGAAAGGGGATGCGGCATGTAAAGGTGGTTGATACTACCACGAAGAAGGGGATAATGACTATGGGTATCTTTCTGGGATACGTGCAAATTCAACGGATACATGACATGACAGCAATAAGCAAATAAGAAAAGCCCCATAATAAAAATTGCTCTTTGCTTCTTTCTTACGATATGCGATGCAATATATACGCGTCTACCTGATATTTTACAGTGATTGTTAATCATGAGAAAAGACAGATGAAGGAAGAAGATGCATGTCATGATGTTTACTCTATACCTCTTTCTTCTTCTTCTTCAGCATCGTTCTTAATCGTACTGGGCGAGAGGAGCTAGAAAATTTGGTCAACAGTACAAAATATGGGTAGAGCTTAGGTTGAAGGTGTAAGTTTATAACTGTTTTAAATTGCTTTTCATTATATCCGACCCAGCCACTATTTCATAGTGGTCTCCGTCTCCTCGAGTTTTTAATTCCAAATAGACAAAAAAAACGACGTTGTTTTGCCTGAGAACAATCACGTTTTTAAAATCCATTCTGCTACGTCACTTGGTCATAAACCATGGGATTCTGTATCACCATCGAAAAGAATACGGCTGATGTGAACGCAACGCAGCCAGAAGGAAAAAAGTATTGAGTTGATTACTCCGTCTGATTTTTTTCTAACTTCCTTGGGGGTTGGCAGGTTAGCGGTATTAAAAATTAGAGTATTTGGCTTCAGCCCTAGTTCTTGGTACACAAACGCACACGACGTCGGAGAAATGGAATGAGAAGAAGAAGACTTTTTTCATGGGGTTGTGAATAAGTGAATCAAGCACTGATAGGATGAGATTTTGACTAAATCCAGTTTTAAAATGTGTGGTATGTTTCATCCAACGATAATTCATGGTTACGGTCAACCACAAGAATAAAGAACCCTTTCTCTCTCTGCTTTCAATTGTAATAAAATCTGATTCTTCTAGGTATTCATAATAAATGTTTTAGTTTTGAAATATGAAAAATATATATCAGGAGGATGACTCAGGATAATATGGCTAACCAGTTTTAGCTGGTTGTCTTTGAATTGAATTGAGTGAAAGGGTTTCTTTGACTTGGGAGAAAATGCCATATGCAGATGGATAGTAGCCAGTAGCTGTTGTGTACGTACTGATATAGATTTGTCTTCTTGAGTTGGCACTTTATGCTCATAAAAATATTGCGAATCAAATTACCCAAGCCCCTTTGTTTAGCACTAGTTTTATTTACAATTTCGTGACGTGCCATGTCATGTCATGTGTATTATCACACTACCACACAATGCATATCATCGCCATTCCCCAATTCCATTAAAAAGC
>JAANSN010003988.1:0-16509 GCA_036850665.1 Dicranocentrus wangi | reverse complement strand
ATTTGAAAAAATTACTATCAAATATCGACTAGTTTTCGTCGTGTTGAAACTCCTCCAACAGCGGCAGCAAATGGGATACTAAATTAATCCAGTTCTCCAGAGGTAGGTAGGTGCATTAACATGCAGATGCAGCTAATTTGTTAGGCAACCTCCAGACCTGCTTGTTTTTTTCAGCTCCATTAAATGATATTAGATATTCTATAGAGCTGGATGTAGGTAATCAATAATAGAATATTTCTAAAAGATTTTTTTTATTACACAAGTGTTTCGTGCACAGCAACCTTGAGAGTAATTGGGGTCACTAAAACATTTCACGTATACTGAATGCATGCTATGAGGAAGGAAACCAATTAAACGAAACGCATGCTGATGAACTCGTGTGCGATATGTGGCTCGAGCTCGAGGGCAACAACCCGCCGACTTACTTGCACTTTCTGCGACAAAAATAATACTGAAAAGGGGGTAGCCTTGACATTGACATGGGGATACACTTTTGCTTCGTGTACTTCATGGAAGTGTACCCCTCCGGACTTCATCAATTGGGATTGTTCTGTGAAAAACGTCTCAAAGCAAGATCCCTTTTTGTACATCATTCGTAATGTGTCGTTTATATAACTGAACTTGTATGCAACAAACTATATAGTCCCTTTTAAGTTTGTCTCATTTTATTTATTTATTTTTTGGAATTATTTTTATATTTAATTTGCAAGGTTCACCGTCCACCCAGTATTCTAATTGGTGCTTTCGCTTTGCGAACCTCAAATTTCTTCGACGGACCGGCCTGTGGCATTCCGCATTTATAGGTTGACCCACCTTCTAGCCAGCACCCATCATGGGTTGGATCGAATTTGGCGAAAATGACCTTTTTAGGTTTACACATAATTCCTCCAAAGGAGTAACACCGGAACCTGGGTTTCGGCGTCGGGAACTTTTTGGAGAATCCACTGGTTCGCAGACCCAGGCTGGGGGCTTTTTTTACAGTTTTATTTGCACCCGCATCTGTATCTAAAAGATTTGAGATACGTATTATGCAGAATTTGCTCAACTAAAAATATTTAACGCAACTTGTGTAAATTACCAACCAGCCGGAGCTGATGTTGCGACAACAAAGAATAGGCAGAGTACCGCTGCCACCACCGTGCCACCTCGGAGGATTGAGCTTATCATGGTGATTATTTGGATACAGCGGTTGGATTCCTAGTGAAAAATGATTATCTCATTGTGAAGACATCCTCCAAATCCATATTTTCGGGCTATTAGTGTGATTATAGGTGTAACTCGATTAATGGACGATGATCATGATCATCATTATGACGATTGTGGAAACAAATGATTGTAAAGCAATTCAGACTCAATTTCCTCTCCCTGTGGATATAAATTTTAATATCTGAAAAGCATTTTATGCCCTATTGCCAATATTACAGGGAGACATTTTATGGTTTGGGAAAAAGGACTTTTAGCCAAAAAATGTAAATATAGGAGTTGGTTTTATGCTTAAGGTAAGTATATGAAATTGTGTTTTACAGAGGAATTCGTATGTCTTAAACTGCAGTGCTGTGCATCATTCATGAAATATGATGGCAACAACCTTATCAAGTCCTAATATTATTTACTACAATACACGGTACACACAGTAGTACACATCTTACGTGCTAGAACTAGAACCACCCCATTTTCCCTTCATTTTCCGTTGTACGCTGTCAAAGCACATTTTACTCAAAAGGAGACATGATTTAATACTGGAGTGATTCGGTTGGAGTTATACCCACTAGTGAAGGGCAAAAGTGCAGTAGTCATCCTGAAGTATTGTATGTCGCCAGATATTTTATTGAAAATCTGAGCAAGTGACAAAAAATGTGCTCCAAACTCAGACAATTTTTTCGGGACACTAACAAAACTAACGGGAGTCCACCACTAACTCCATTGCGTTAAAATCCCTACCACGGATTGAAGTGTTGTGTTCCCGTGAGTTGATTTCGATTCGATCGAACATCACGGTGCGGTCGGGATCGGGAACTAAACAATTAGACATACTACATTATATTGACTGACACCTTTTGGGTTGCATCTTCTTGGAAGAAAGTGTTCAGGAAGGAAAACATATCACTGTTTATCCAACACAACATCATCATAGGCATATCCACACATTCAATAACCTCAACAAAGGACAAACGCGAGGCATATCCTTTTTTGTTCAATTAAATATAACAGTAATACAAAAGTTACTCACACAATATCAGTTTGCTCCTATGATGCTCTATATATAATCGTCAAATAAAATAATCACAAATTGAACTAACATGTTAAGCGGCAGGCTACTGCACATGAGAACATCAAAGAATCATGATGATACACATTTATTTCTCTGCATATAGCATAGGTAATAGCATAGGTATTATAACATCACATCATTCATGAATGACTGCAACTTCATGCCCCGGCCACCCATGAATAGAATAATAGGTATGCACATTTCATGTATTTTTCCGATCCAATGATTTCATTCAATTCCGTTTAGAAGCAACTACTGCAGCCTGCCTGCCTGCACTACATTGTTCGACTATACGTGCCGAAAAAATTGATGATGAGGTGGATTTTTTTTCGCTAAAAATACCTCATTTACAGACTAATTGAGAGAACTACCTCGATTTAGGATCGATTGCAACCTCAGCTCAGGTCTAACTTCAACCAGGACTCCGTGGCGCAACGGTAGCGCGTCTGACTCCAGATCAGAAGGCTGCGTGTTCAAATCACGTCGGGGTCAATTACTTTTTGCTCGTGGGAAAACCATCGGAATGGAGTGAGGTGGATGGGAAATGGTGTAAAATGTTGAAATTAGTTTATTTTTAATTTTTTTCTTATCAAATTAAACATTCTCTGCCTCTATAACTTGTAAGAGAGAGAAATCTAGATTATGTATTTTTGTCCTTGGCGATTTTCGTGTTCCCATCAGGACCACCACCACTAGTTCCAATGATGAGACCACCGCCGTCGGTACCTCCACCACCACCAACACTTGCTCCGTGTGGGCTGGTTCCGGGTATGGCCACCCTGTCGTTGAATGTGACCCGAAACCCGAGTCCGGTCTCGGAAGAGTCGGAGCGGAATACCAAGAGGAAGACATCCCTGTTGACAAACATTACTCCAGGAGCCTCCCATCCACAAAGTCTACAAAAAAGTATTAAAAAATAAGACCCTTAAAAGTAATTCTCTCAATTTTGTTTATTAAACGCTATTTTCTCCAATACTTTGCATGCTGGAACCATGGCTGCTCAACAGAGGCATGGGGAACAAAGGCCCAAACTGTGAGGCAATCCACGCAACTCTTGGCCTCAAACTTGGTGTAGTTGAAGGTTACCGAGTAAAACTCTGGGAGCCTGTTGTCATCCGGGGATTGAAGGATCAGGGCCAGCTCATGGTTTCCGTAGTTGGTCCCTTGAGTTTTGGGGTAGTCCACTGTGACCTCGCCAGACTCTGGGATCAGTTGAGACTCCGAACCCGGGAAGGTCGTTGGCTCTGTACCCGAAAGTCTGGCTCGGAACGACAATGCT
Organism: Dicranocentrus wangi; assembly: GCA_036850665.1. NCBI lineage: Eukaryota > Metazoa > Arthropoda > Collembola > Entomobryomorpha > Entomobryidae > Dicranocentrus > Dicranocentrus wangi. Next base: position 12,958 of record JAANSN010003988.1, on the reverse strand, counting down.
AATCCGCGGGAGGGGAAGCTCGAGTTGTCGTCAGTGAAAAAGGTGAGCACAATGATGGAGCCGTGAAGTGTAAAATCTCCGGAAGTGTTCCTAAAAAGGAATCTTATTGTTTATTACTTTTTAAAATAAATGTTTTCCAGTAGCAGCAGCAATTCAACTTACAAGTGTCGCTGTGCTTCAGAATGTCCAGAAAAGGAGAATGCGACCAGGACATCACTAGAATTTGAGGGAGATCCGATTTGCAACAGTTTCACATCATAGTCGGTCGCCTTGCTCGTTTTCAGCATCCAGTTGCACCTCTCCCGCGAGCCAGCCAGATTTCCGGGTTTGTAGGAAATGGTCCGTTGGACCGAGCTAATGACACAGTTGCAGCCAGTAACAATATTATTGCTGGTAGCACAACCGCCACCTCCTAGCGCCGCGGTTATTGGGGCTAGAAATGTTAGAAGTAAGGAGAGAATTAAATAGTTAAGCATTATTTTCAATTTAAGAAAAAAAATATCCTGGACTAGACTTAACACTGACAATAAAAGTTGCTGGAGGAGACTGTCTGAGACTCACCTGGAAGCCACATCATACCATGATTCCATTCCATAGGAAATCCCATGATCCTCCATAAGTTATTCTGAAACATGATATTGAGTCGTTACTCGCTCGTGTCACATGAGCCTGTGTGTTGGAAAATGACCAAGCTCATTATCCCATTCATCTCATGCATTCTTCATTCTTGGTGTGTCACGGGTTTCTCTGCTTTATAATACAAATGCAAATCAGACTCAGAAGGCAACATTTCTAATTACCTAGGTGTGACTTGTAATAGGGTACATAATACATAAGCGTAGGAAGAGCGTGCAATTCCGGACTAAAAATGCAAAAACTATAAATGCACAGACAGCCAGCGAAAAAAGTGACCTTGAACCAAGATCTTAATAATATGTCGTAAAGCGTGCAAAGCACCTAATTCGGCGGAGAGTAGAGAATGCTCGAGAAAGGAGCGGCTTCTTATTAGGTTTCCACTCACCTACTTCCATTAATTAAACATAACTAAACTCCTCATGGTTCATTCATCATTCATATAGCTCCATAAAAATATTCAATTAAAGTAGCCTATTTTAATGAGCGACTCTTATCAGTTAGGTATGATAGGTATATGCTGTGTTCGGAACATTACAAACAAAGTTGAAACCAAATAACACAAAGTACAGGAAAATTACGTGCCGTTGCCGTAGATTTTGTTCCAGTTTTGTAGTCCCAGCTCAACGTTTGCAGTGCATTAAAAAAATTCCCACTTCCTCCTTGATTCTTTTTCCCTTCAAATGTCTTTCATGATGGCTTGGTACGGCCATCCAGCTTTATGTCATGAGAGAGTGGATCAGGGTGCGTTGGTTGTTGGGTGGTGGATGGAAGGAGCATTGCAGATAAAAACGAAATTAAAGAGATCTTTTTGTAGTAACCAGCATTAAGCTGTATAGAACCCTAGTTATCGATCCTATTTTTAAAGCTCGGGCTTCCATGTCCAAAATATAAGCCTCCACTCTTTTGCAGTGCATTAAAAAAATTCCCACTTCCTCCTTGATTCTTTTTCCCTTCAAATGTCTTTCATGATGGCTTGGTACGGCCATCCAGCTTTATGTCATGAGAGAGTGGATCAGAGTGCGTTGGTTGTTGGGTGGTGGATGGAAGGAGCATTGCAGATAAAAAACGAAATTAAAGAGATCTTTGTAGTAACCAGCATTAAACTGTATAGAACCCTAGTTATCGATCCTGTTTTTAAAGCTCGGGCTTCCATGTCCAAAATATAAGCCTCCACTCCTCAATATATCAATATATAGCTTTTGCATGGAGACAAAAAATAGATCGAAAATGTGCAATTTTTTGTATGTAGTCTAGAAGCTAGCCAATTTTAATAAGAAGGAGTCGTAACATTTAACATTTTTTGTAATGAAACTTATGTAATATGGGATTCATTACGATTCTGTAATTCGTTTTCAAGGTCAATTCATAATATTATTTGATAAAATCTCAATCTTATATTTGAGATGGCCCACAGCAATACCACTAAAATCGGTATTCCGAAAGTAAACTGAGCATCTAATTTTCTGAAAAAAATCTCATCCAGACCAGCTCGTCGTAAAAAATAATTTACACGTAGTTTTACAAATCTCATACCATTATTACCACATACCAGTCGTAAATCGCAAATATTTACGAGGTATGTATATAATGACAGGATGCGAAGTTGCGACAAGGCGGCAATTAGTGCTCAAAATGAGTTAATTAGCGAGGGTATAAAAGCAGATTTTTGAGTCCGTTTCCTCTGCATTTAACTTCGCCATTGATCATCCTTCCCCCAGCTGTAGCAGGATGAAGCTCTTCGTGGTCCTTCTCCTTGTTGGAGTAGTGGCGTGGTTTGGTAAGCCAGTTAGCGCATAACCCACAAATCACACGTTTATTTTTTTAAGAAAAAAGTAACGCAAATTGCTTTCGGCACTCCTTTCCCAGATTCCGCTACCGCCTATGATTATGATTACGATGATGACGAGTGGTGATCACCCATCCGAACCTACCCATTTGCAGCATATGCGGTGGCAGCAGGCTTTGGGCCGATGGCCATCAATCAGGACTGGGCTCTGGCTTATCTTTGAAACTTAATAATTTACATCGACTTCGACGGTCAGACAAGGGCAACCTCCCTTGTATGCACCAGGCCACAACTCCAGAGCAAGGGAGTGGTTACTAATAAGACAACGGATTACCCCTATGGGAGGAATTCCGGGATGAAGGGTGGAAATGGGAATCATAGTCGCCAAATCAGTCTGATAGTTCAACGATAAATAATGAGTGTAGTTTGAGTATAACATTGTTAATAAAAAAGTAATTAAATGTTGCACCTCAGAAAGAAAGCATATATTTTTTTTGTTTTCTGATTATTAGATTGCATAATATTGCGCATGGACAAGGTTAACAGATACTACGTTTGGAGATTTTTCTTGGCCACGTGTTAATGTCTGGCTATTTACGGGGCGGATACCCGATCCACTTCACAAGGAAGGAAATCTATTTGGAGGATTCGGGAAGAATCCCGGTTTGATTACGAGAACATGAGTCATGATGATGATGTGATGATTTCCCCTTTGCTTCCCTCCTCTCCCGTACATGCGATGAACGAACTTAGGTATGTAAAAGCACAATGCAAAATGAGCTCAACACTTGCGTGTCTTGTATTGTACTTGTAAGAACAACAGATTTGTCTTGACTGCCAAAAAATATCTCGGAATTCGGGAATGCTCACTCCTCCTGTGTGGCTTAATTACTGTGGACTGACAAGCAAGAGTTAACCTCCGTGAAAAATCTTCATTCATTGTTATGCCTAATAAAAATTTACATAACAAAAGATATTGTAAGTAAAAATTACATAACAAAGAACATTCTAGAACATTTTTTGTTATGTAAATTTTTAGTTAGAATATCTTTTGTTATGCAAATTTTTCATTAGCATAACAATATATCAGGATTTTGCTCAGAGGTTCAAGCTTGGTTCCAGTTTAGCTGTACATACAACATACTACTGGAGCAGGTTGTGTCCGTGCGACTTTACATAATTAGTAGGTAATGGAAATAATGAATTGATTAAACAAAGGAAGGCAAGAGTCGCAATTTTGTGGGGCTGACAATTAATCTTCTTTTCTGCACCGAATTAACGCATTCATTATTAATTATTACATACCAACAACCAATTAATCCATTGAATCCAAATTACTTTCGGGTTTTATTTGTCTGAAAATTATATCAATTGGGCAACTAAAAATGTGTCGGCTAATGTTAAAGCAATTCATACATTTCAAGGCCATCTCATTACGCTGCGTATAATTCATCATTGCATTTTGTTTTTGGCAAATATAGACTGATTACGATTTTGCACTAACGCATGACGAAGAATTGCAAATATTTTTTACGAGCTGACGGCACTCGATAAAAAATAATGGTTGATATAAACAAAATATGGGTATAAAAGCAGACCTCCCCCCGCTGCTTGCTCCCAATTCCAATTCTTCACTTCTTCTCATTACTCCTCCGCGCGGTGGCTCACGCCTAAAAATGAAAGCTTTGCTAGTTCTCCTCCTCCTTGGAGTTGTGGCGTGGTTCGGTGGTAAGTCATCCATCAGAGCATAGTGTTTAAAAGTGTCACAAGTCGCAATATATTTTTTTTTCATTTTTCATCAAGACTAATCAATCACGACTGCTTATCTCTTTCCCCAGATTCCGCCACCGCCTATTACGACGACGACTGCCCACCGATTTGCGATATGTGCTACAGTAGGGGCGGTGGTCTCCGTGGCCGTTACGCTTACGCAAATTATTATGGTAACCCTTTGACTGGTACCGGTTATTGGACCAGACCCGGTGCTTATAAAAATCGAGGCTATGACCCAAGGCGTGGGAACTTACAAAGACTAAAGAACTCTCCAATGGGAGGAATGTACGGACGTAAATAGTTCCTTGTGCAATGCTTTTCTTGTTCAACGACAAATAAATAAAACATATTTCTTAAAGAAAAGTGAGATTAATATAACTAAAATGAAAGCAATCATTTTTAATAATAATAAAAAGAGGAAGCTTCATATTATACAGTGTTGGAAAGGCAAATAACCCACAAAAAATCGTCAAATTTTGTTAACGGAGTTGGTTTTTGCCCCAGACATACCTATATAGGAAGAAAGCTAAAATCCAGGAGTTTCGTATCAGAGTATCAAAATTACAAAAACATGAACGCCTTACTGACCATGCTGGGTTTTAGGCAAAGTCTCCCATTGCACTATGCCACGGTATCCTTTGACCTTAGCAACATTGGCGACCTTATATACGGTGATCTCGGTGAAGTGAATTAGATATTTTTCCTTCGTTCTAACTTGCTCGGGACAAATCATGTTAAGACTAGGTGGAGTGTCAAAGGATACTGTCGCATAGTGCAATGGGAGACTTTGCCTAAAACCCAGCATGGTCAGTAAGGCGTTCATGTTTTTGTAATTTTGATACTCTGGTAAGAAACTCCTGGATTTTAGCTTTTTTCCTATATAGGCATGTCTGGGACAAAAACCAACTCCGTTATCAAAAGTTTGAAGGTTTTTTGTAGCTTATTTGGCTTTCCAATACTGTATATGTGAATAGGAAGTGGTGGAGGTGGTGCTTGTCGGGAAATTATACCAAGTTGGGCAATTAACAATGTCGGCCAGCCACTACCTAAGTAATTCATCGAGGTCATCTCATTACACAACGTATATAGTTCATCATTATATTTTTTTTAGCAATTATAGACGATTACGATTTTGTACTTAAGCATCAGAAAGAATTGCAAATATTTTTTACGGCACTCGATAAAAATAATGTTCGATATAAAAGAAATATGGGTATAAAAGCAGACCTCCCCCCACTGCTTGCTCCCAATTCCAAGTCTTCACTTCTCATTACATTACTCCTCCGCGCGGTTGCTCGGGCTCGCTTCTGAAAATGAAGGTTTCTCTGGTTCTCCTCCTCGTTGGAGTTGTGGCGTGGTTCAGTGGTAAGTCATCCATCAGACAGAGCATTGCATTTAAAAGAACAGTAATATTTTTTTCATTTTCCATCAAGACTAATCACGACTGCGTACCTCTTTACCCAGATTCCGCCACCGCCTATTACGACGACGACTGCCCATCGATTTGCTACATGTGCGGTGGATCAAGAAGAAGTGGTGGGCTTGCAGGTCGCTGGGGTGGTAGCAGATACTCTGCTCCACCTCCGAGGTACTCTCCTTCGCCTTCATATTCGTCACCACCCTCATACTCACCACCCTCATACTATCACAGGTGGGGAAAGTAACATTGGCGATTTATTCAATATTACCGTCGTATTTTGTATAAAAAATCGTAGTGTTTAAAAAATAAATTTAATTGATATCATTATCCACCATTATTAATCCCTCCTTACCATTCAAGGAAACACTTGCGCTATAAAAGTATGATTTTCGTAGTAAATGCACTATTTACATCGGCAATTATATTTATCATTTTAGTGACGCATATTGTAGAGAAAGTAAATTGGCGTGTTCTCAGAATTCTGCCTCTAATTGTAAGTGGACATGTGCGTTGTTGGAATTTTAAATGGGAAAGATATTCACGTTGTCACGCTTTACTTGACCTGCTCATTATATCCCAACCATAAATGCATCTTTGCTTGTGCATTTTTGTCACGTTTTTCTGTGGGTCCACCTATGAAACTTAATGTGGAATGAAGAAACAATAATTTTCAATTTTTAATTTGGGTATTAGAAAGCTCTTCGTAAAAATTATATTATTTTGCCGAGTGTCAAGATGAGCCGCCGTGGCAATTGGTTTGTCACCCTCCATGCAATTTTTATTACCGCTGCCCTCCGGATAAAGTCTGTTTGCCAAGTAAATCCGTAAAGAATAAAATCCCTTTTTCTAAAATAAATCCTACATTTGCGGTGGCGGAAGGAGTTAGGGCCATTTTGCGTTTTGATAATGTGTTATAATCTTCAAACAAGAGAGGTGGCAAGGAGGATTTTATTGCCATTAATAGGCAGAAGCAGACATAGGGACGTGTCAATTCTCCTTCCTCTTCATAATCAATTTACATAGGTGTCAGGTGGAAAACACCAAAACTTGATACATCAACACCGCATCAGTTATATCCCAATCCAATTTACTCTACTCACATTTAAAGAAAAGTTAATTAACCTTGCGACATGCATGCCACAGCACTGGCACTGGACTGGACATTTCCAGATAATTCCAAAAAGCTTCCAACTTCGGCATTTTCAAAGGGATCACTGATCAAGCATCATCAACAAAGTCCATTAACTGTCGAGTACTCACTCCACCTGTCCACCACCTGCATTTTCAAAGTCAAAGTTTACTGGGCCGAGAATCAGAAAGTTCCAAGTTAGAGTACTCCATATATGTGTGTCGTGCATAAGGCACTTGACAATTTGCGCATTTTCCCACAAAAACGTCAAATATCGTTTGATCTGGCATTTTTGCTATTTGATCATAAACTGATAATTAAAATCACCTTATCGCACGTACATTCCCCGCAGCAGGATGAGGTCAAAATCCAAGAGGCGCCTGATACCTCTCATCTCGCCCATGCCCATGGCTCACAGCAAACAAAACATATTTTTTGTTTATATCAATTAGTAAAAACATGCACAATGTTTGCAGTTCCATAATGATATCGCAAAATTGACGACACAGGTTGGAATATAAGTGGAGTCTGGAGTAAAACCCAAGTATTCGCTTGAAGCCAGCTAACCTTGTCGGAACCTTTTTATCGAAACAGAGTTTGCTTCTCAAATCATGAAGTTTGTAGCAATTTTACTTTCTGTGGCGATTGGAGTTGGTAAGATTCTTGTCTTAAAACATAATCAAGACTATATTATTAATCGTTGAAATCTTAAAAACGATGTCAAGACGCCAATTTATTTTGCTGTGTGTGATATATTTGAAGCTTCAGCAAATTCCATCGCTGATCGGGAAATAGACGCGAGGGAAGTTTGTTACGACAAGTATGGGTGTTTCAGCACGGATGCCCCCTGGACATCTCTCCTCCGCCCTTTGTCCGCCCTGCCGAAGCCACCCTATGAGGTCGGAACTCGGTTCATTCTGTTCACCCGAGGAAGTCATGAAATGGAACAAATTGGATTTGAGCTGTTGCCAGATAAAGATGCTGTTTTGAAAAATTCAGATTTTGATCCATCCAGAAGGACAATCTTTCTCATTCACGGGTTCACGGATGACCATAAGGCGACCTGGGTTTGGAACACGAAGAATTTGATTTTGGAAAGGGTGAGAAATAATAATTTTTTGACATGTTTTTCACGGTTTGAATGTTGAAGTGACTTTAATAATATTTTTTGTGTGACGTAATAAATTAAATATAGGAGGACGTCAACATCATTTCTGTGGATTGGGCTCCTGGCGCTAGAGCTCCTTATCTGGGAGCGACAGCAAATGCTCGACTTGTGGGTGCTCAGATTGCTCGTATGATCTCTTATCTGGAACAAGTGGGAGAGATGCTGATTGATGATGTCCATGTTATTTCGCACTCACTCGGAGGGCACGTAAGTGATATTTGGAAACTACTCGGTTTGATTACTTCTATTCACTAACTGCTCCACATTTGCATTCAATTACAAATGCGGAATGCAGATAATCTTGTGAAACTAGCTTCACGATGATGATTATGAAATCTTTAATTTTTTAGGTTGCTGGGTATGCTGGAGATAGACTTTTGGGACGCCTTCCCAGAATCACAGCTATCGACCCCATGGATCCCTACTTTGGCGGTGGAGACCCAATCATCAGGCTAGACACTTCGGATGCAAAATTCGTTGAAGTCATTCACTCCAACTCGGACAGTGCACTGAACCTAGGTCTTGGTATTCCTGGAGCTATTGGTCATGTCGATATTTATCCTGTAAGTAGAATCCATAAGCATCCAATTAACTAAAAAAATCATAGTACGTGAAAGTGTTTTTATTACTAATATTTTTCATCGTCAACCTTTCCAGAATGGAGGAAAGAAGCAACCCGGATGTCACGACACTTTGGGAAATCTCATAATTTCCATTATTGACCTCATCACGCTGAACTTCCAAGGGGCCATTTCCACCTGGGCTTGCAGCCACGTCCGTGCCGCTCACTTTTACGCCGAGTCCATTCTCGATCAGGAAACCTGCCCCTTTGTTTCCTACACTTGTGATGACTACAGCACGTTCGAAAAGTGAGCATTTTTTACGATAGTAACATAATTAATTTAAAATAACTTAAAGCAACGAGAGAGAGAGATTAAACATGCTTGTAAATCTAACAGAGGAAACTGCTACCACGCTTGCACCGAGGCAGGGAAATGTACGCCACTGGGCTACACCTCCAAGAACCACCAGGCGTCGGGGGTCTACTATCTTCATACCACTGATGGCGCAAATGGCCACTCATATTGCAGTAAGTTTATAGAAATAGTTTAAAATGGCGAATAATGACATCTTTTTGTTTCACTTTCAAAATTGTCGTTTAAATTTTTTTAAACAGAGCAAATGGTCCAAATCCAAGTTCCCGTCAGTGTCATTCAGGAGCAGACCACGGGCTCATTGACAGTGACATTCCGAGGAGCCGATGGAAGTCTCTCTGACACATTTACCCTTGTCAGCAAGTACGTTATAAACTCGCATTTTGTACAATTCCGCTTCCATGAAATCCGTGAAACTTCCATTTGGAGCGAGTTAATTTACCGATTTTTTTTTTCATTTGTTTTTTAAAACTCAAATAGCTCGAAGATTTCCCCTGGTCAACTTCTCACAATGTGGGTGGAAGTTCCCAACTACATTCTTCGCCGACCTGACGAAAGGAACAGCCTGGTATTGCGCTACACTCGAGGAGTGCCTCCTCCCCGGAACTCAGGCCAAAACACTGGCTTTGGACTTTGTCCACTTGGTGGTCATCAAGGCGGACCTGACAACTTTGACGTAAGTCATAAAATTGAAAATTTATAATGGTGCATAATATTATATTTATACTTTATAGCAAATTATAAAATTGGCATGTGTGTTACTTGTTCCACCATTAGCACTGAATACAATGGAGTAACCCTCAATTACGGGACGGACACGCAAATTTCTTAAGACTATTATGCACCAGCACCACATTATTATGACGTTTCGCACTTTAAATATTTTTTTTCACTGAAACCTACCGCAACATATATGAAATAAAAAATTAAGAAATATTTATAAAAGTTCAATAATTGGCTAAGCCATTGGCTAAAATAATATCTATTGATCAGTTAAGTTATTATTAATTAAATCATAATCATAAATCTCATTCAGAATCATGAAAGAAATATTGAGAAAGCACACCTTTTTGCCTTTGTTCATGTATGTGTGACACTCCGAAACATTATCATATTACCCCAAATCGTAGCTGGACTCATGAATAGAACAGCTGAGGTAAATGGGCCAAGAGAATACGGAAGAATTCTTTTTTTTTGTATTTTGTCGTGACTGGGGAAAACTATGGATTGTGACCGAGCGACACCGACGACACCGACTCTGGTAGCGATTAATATAGCCCCGGTGACCAACCAGTGACATATTTTGGTCGTGCGTGACAGATAAACGCAAAAGAATAGAATATTGGCGTCATATAGAAATCTAGCATTATGCTCATGCTTGCTTCAGTCGTCATCAGTTGATTGCTTCACCAGGAAGGACATCATTCCCGGCGATCAACAACGATAGTTTGTAATTTATGACACTTGAAATTGTTTTGATTGATAGTTAAACTATCATAGTTTCGTGATTAAATTGGAAATCAAAAGTTGAATTGTAATTTGTCAATTAATTTTTCGTGCAGGCTTCCTGATGTGTGTACTTTTAAACTTACAATTAGCTTCAGGTTTAAGGAATTTACTTGGGATTTCAAGATACATCTGCCTGTCACTGCTTATTGGCGTCTACCGAGGTGAAAGCACAATATTATAATCTTACTAAATATTTTTTTGTAAAATTTTTTAATAGCTTAGTCTAAATGTTGTATGTTATTTTGTCTCGTTCATCGTTAATATATTTTTTTATTTTATAATTTTTGCTTTGCTTCCAGTTCTAGTTGTAAAAAACTGATAATTTTTACATAGTAATATACGCTGCACTGCTGCACTGCAAAGATAGAAGCCGCTTAATTACCTACCTAGTCTACTACTTGTGCTGTCTAAAGCCTGGCTAATTAGTACTGACAACTGAATTAGTGTCATCAACTTTCATCAATCATCTTCCTTCGCCGGTTTACCGGTAACTATCAGCGCCTGCACCTTCATCATCATCACACCTCATGATTTTGATGGCGTCGTTTGGTGACATTGAGGTTGTTGAGTCTTCACGCTCATCATTTGCTGGTGATGGAGTAAGGATGAGAACTTATCGGCCAGACAGGGCTAAGGTATATATTGAATAAGTTGTGTGGAGTGCGATTAATACTTTAATGAATCGGATCATTTTGTTACACGTTGTAATATAAAATTTGAATCATAATAATTAATTGAATATTCAATATATTATACATGTTGCTTGTTATTATTAGCTTCTGCAAGTTCTGCACCTTTTGCCAGTCAACTCATTTGCATTTCAGAATATTACATAATATAGAGTGCATTTTCAATTTTGGAATTATAAATTAAAATTATTAATATTGATCGATAGCTTTTGGAAACACGAATGTTCAACTTTCCGGATAAACCAACATGGCAAACACGCTTCTTCACCCTCCTGTAATGCCACCGCCAGGCGTGTTCAGTACGGAACCTGGGCACGGACAGTCTGTAAAGTTTTCTCCGTTTTCGGGTCACCGTCTAGCTTGTTCCACTGGAAGTGATTATGGTTTATCAGGTACTCTACATAACTATAATACCAAAAAATACAATTAATTGTGCACTTACCCATAGTCCACAAAAGCTTAAATGAAGCATTGATAAATATGGGTAATAAATCCTAAATTGCTCTGTAGGCGCCGGCTACCTTTTCGTAATTGAAAGGAACGAAGAGAGTGGAGAGTTAGCTCAAGTGTTAAGAATCGACTACCGAGACAATTTTCTAGATGTCTGTTGGTCAGAGACGGATCCAAATGTTTTTGCTGGAGCTTCTGGGGATGGATATATCCAAATATGGAACATGGGAAATAAGTTTCCCAAGGTAAGAAACTGCATATAACAAAAAACCATACTGGAAAACGTAGAATTACAGCACTAATGTAAAATTGAATTTCACAATGAGATTTTCTAATTTTTGTTTCCAGGTTCCTATCCATGAATTAAAAGGGCACAAACGAGAAATGTCTTCTGTTGAGTGGTGTCCAGCCAAGTTTGGCAACACTCTTGTAGCGTCATCCTGGGATGGCACCGTTTGCACTGTATGACCCTTTTCCAAATACACAAAACAAAATGTTTGATGCTTTACAGAAAAAATGAATGCATGTTACATTAAAATTTCCTCCTTCCCTCAGTATGACCTAACTTCCCCGTGGCCTTTAGTGAAAATGCCAGTTTCGGACCTGATCGTGTACCAATCCGTGTGGTCCCCTCATGCTCCCCAAAACTTTATTTCTGTTTCTGCAGACGGAGTGATGCAGCTCTGGGACCTTAACGCCAACAGTCAAAAGCCTCAAATTTACCTGTCAGCGTCAGACAACGAGCTTCTTTGTTGTGATTACTCGAAATACAACCCAGCGCTGGTAATTACCGGAGGGGCGGATTGCACCATTAGAGGATGGGACTTGAGAAGCTACGCCAGTCCTCTTTTCACCATTGATGATAACGGGAATGCCGTGAAGAAGGTTAAATTTTCGCCATATAGCCCAACGGTTATTGCGTCCACGGGATATGACATGTCACTCAGGTTTGCTTATATTTTTTGTGTCAATTTTTCAATATTTTATTTTAATCTATGAATTTTAATCTATGCATTTCACTTTTAATTACAGGATCTTTGACTTTCACATATCTGATATAAATTTGGAAATCTTAAATATCCACTCGGAATTCGTGTACGGACTGGATTGGAATCTGTGTGTGAGAAACGAAATTGCTACATGTGCCTGGGACAAAACTCTCAAGTTGAACGTTCCTAATTGCTTAAGAAACTATTAAACATCGGGCTTATTGCAATATGTAATTCGAAATTTGGTTGTGAAATCGTGAGTTTAGAATACCTGTCTGCAGGTGTACATATGCACTACCTGCTGCACTGATGTACAGACATAAAAATAATATTATTTTTTGTTAGTAACAAGTAATACAAGATTTAAATTTTTTGGCACTGCCATTTAGCTGCATTCAAAAAATTACTTTACTACTAGTTTTTAAACTAATAAAATTACATTACTAAACATTACTAAAAGTTAGATATAATGTA